>VYZP01058442.1:0-33392 GCA_013400635.1 Hypocryptadius cinnamomeus
TCCACTCTTCTTTGTAGTAGCTCCAAACTGACTCAAGTATTTTCCTCCACTGTGTGCCACCAAGAGATTAGTGGGAACACGTACTGCTGCTCACTCAAGAATTCTAACTGCATCTCCCAAGTTTCTTACAGTTGCCTCTGCCAGTCAGTCAGTCAAACCAGTCCATCTTCAACTTCTGCTGCTCTTTCCCTTTCACTTCTTTTCCTGAAGTTACAGATATACCACATAACTATAAATTACCATGTTAAACTAAGTGGGAAGAAACATTTTATTTACTGTGGCTAATCAGTGGCACAATTCTTCTCTTCCTGTGGCTTCTAAATTCTTACTTTGAGTAAGAATTGAGTTAAGCCCTACTATAATCTTCCAGATGTTTTCACGTGCCACTTTTGTCTTAATTAAAAAGTGCTCAGTAAGTCCTTTTTAAAGAGGTCTGCAAAAAGCAGACTAACCTGTAATTCAATATAACAGTTACTGTTCACAACAAGAACTCCTGAACACCATTTCATAAACTGTTTGTTCCATCACCTCCAACATTTCACGTTCCAGTAACACTACTTCCCAGTTATAACGACAGTGAGCCTCCCTTCCCAAGAGACCCTGTGTTATAAAGACAGAGGCAAATTCATCATAGTTTCTCAGTAATAACCTAAACTGCTTTCCCTGAGCCTCCAACTGCCTACCATAATCTCCAATCCATGTTATGCAATGCATAAAGTGATGAGGTAGAGTCACATGTTAGGGTAGGTGCTCACGATCACAGTGCCCAACGCCAGCTCTAACCTTGATCTTCAGGAAATCTTTAAAAGTAGTGTCTCCCTCAGGCCACAGATTGGCTTTCCCTGTAACAGCTTCCCTTTGGGGGATCAGACTTTGGAGAAGATACATGGAAATATACATAGTACTTTACATTCAGAAAGAGAAAAATAACTGCACGATTTGCATGTGACCATACCTATGGAAAGGAAGTCACATGCAAAAGGATCAGATTTTGCCACAACATCCTGACAGGACTACAATACCAAATACTGTGTTCACAGTAAGCTGATTACACAGGGAACCTATCAAACTGAAAATCACCCCATTAAAATACTCACATAAATACCTTGGTTACAGATAACAAGCCTTAAGAAAAACAACTGTGAGAAAGTGAATTAAATATGGCAAGATCTTTAATACAGACAAGTAATTAAAGGATATATATGCAATCAGAACATAGACAAACCATTAAATACAGAAATCATATATATGTACACACACATATCATACATGTGTGATCTAACATACATATAATCACTAACACAGACAAATCAGAGAGAGACAAGATTGAGTCATCTGTGAAACAAGGCATTGCACGCTGAAAATATGTCAACCTTGATTACAGTACTTAAGTAATTCAATTCCTCTGTCTCCAAGAGGCTACTCTATTCACTCAATGCCCTTACAGTTAGAGGGCAAGCCAACAAAGAATCTCACTCTTCTCTGCCTGTGAATATTGCCTCCTTTGTGCAAAACTCTGGACTGGCAATTAAGATCTGCTTAATAAAATAGGATTTAAAAACTGTATTCCTCAGGAAACAGACTCTAATAAATTATAAACAAGTATATTTGCTCTCTGAAGTGATTATTTCAGTTTACAAGTTTTCTTTTGTGTATCTTAGTTTCCAAACTTTGGCATGAATTTCCTACTGTGTTTGCCATGGTAACCAAGCAGCCTGAGCCTCTACTTGAAATTCCATTTAACTGTTCAGCATTGCATATTGATCAAGATACATTACCATCCCTAAGCACTCCAAAGAGTGAAGCAGTCATTCTCATACTGGAGAACCACCTTGTATCACAAACCTCAAAGGATTTTTGCTGTTGTTTAGAATGGCAGGGTAGTAATGAAACTTCTTTGCCAAAGATGTACCTGAAAAGCTACCAGATAAGGAGAATGCAGTCAGATGTGAGGAAAGGAGTACACTCAATTTATAAGGAGCTACATTAGAACAGCAGTCTCTATCTGACACTATCTTCTCCCCTCTGAAAGAAGAGTTTGCATTCATGTCAGAAAGGAGAATTTGCTCCAGGAGTACATTTGAATGAGAAAGACTGTTTTCTGCATTAAAGCTTGTTCCCCTGGTGGAAAACTCTTCTGTTGCAGTGCAAGAGGGGCCAGGTAACTGGCTAACTTGAAGTTCCACGATTAACACTAACAGGGCAAAGCCAAAGAACAGCTGCTTGGTTCTTCTAGTTTCCATTTTGAAGAAAGATCTTTCTTCAAACATTTCTCTCAAACACAGGATCATGAGAAAACATCTGTTTTAAGCACACAATCTTTTCCAATTCCTACAAAACCTGCCAAATACCTCAGCATAGTAAAATTTTATACAGAAGTAAGTAAACAGATTAGGAAAACCCGAGAAAACAGGCTTACTGCTCATATTTTTCAGTCTCACTACACCATATAATTTTTTAAAATTTTTTCAAAAAAGCTGGCTGGTCACCAGTTAAAATCTCATCCTTTACTCTGCTCATGGTTTAAGACAGGATGAAATAGTTCTGACTTTCATGCCTGTTGTATAAATGGAGACTCAGAATATAGAAAACTACCTCCAAAAAATTAACAAAATACAAAATCCCCTCCTAAAGCTTCCCCACAAAACTGAGATACTCTGGCATCCATTTAGTTACCATTAAAAATCCCCTGCTCTTTCCATGATATCTGCTAAGTGAGCTGTACATCCAATTTTTCATGGAACATTACTGCCTCCAGCTCCTCAGTCTGTTGCAGTCCTTTCCTCTCCTGATCTGAAAGCCACTAAGGTGGCCTCATTGGGTACCACACAGAGAGTTGGATTTGTATCACTAAAAATAAATTGCCTTCATTNNNTTTACTATTGCCTTCATTCTGTTCATCTGGCTGAGCCCTAAGAAGCTTCTGGGGGAAACATTCTGCCTCTTGTTAAAACCTATTCTGTACTTCCCTTAGGGTCACAGTATTTTTATTCTGCAGTTCAACTATTAGTAATTACTTACAGCAGGGCTGGTCAAAAAGCAGGATAATTCTAAATTAATAGTAAATTTTGCATGATTGGCATTTTTGGAAGATCTGGTAATGTTTCATACATCCAGAGAAGGTTTTGTATTATTTATTCTCTCCCTTTTTCCCTCTCTTCTTCTAGTGTGACAAAAATGATATTTAGTGACTTACTATTTTGCTCAGAAAATTAAAATCACAAACCTCTTTCTCCAGTTTTACATTACACACCATCCTCTTTTAGTAGCAGGAGTTAAAAATCACCTTCAACACAAGCAACCAGAATTTCTTGCAATAGTAAAGCCATCTTCTCAAAGCCTAGTACAATGGCACTAAAGACCTTCTTTATTTCTATTGTAAACATCATTTGATACATCTCTGGATTGCATTTATGTCCTCCAGCCTTCAACAGCTGTATCACAAGCTGGCTCAGCTTGTAATCAACACTAACTCTGTGTATCATCTTCTCAAAGTTTTATTGCCAAAGCAAAAATTCCCTATGGATTTTTTCAATGAATTTTTACTTCATCTATGGTTGTGATATCACCTTGTTTCTCCTTGTAAAGTAACTCTGATTATGAACAGTGATGTGTCCCAAAGTCATTATGGGCACCACGTATGTGCTCTTGCTTCTCTGTATCAGTGTCACCAATTCAATTATTTCCAAAACCACTCCTCTATAGAAGATCTCAACTTGAAGGTCTCTTCCCAATGGTTGTCTCAGATATAAAGAACTTAGCTTTTAATTCTCTCAACATTTTGTAACAGAATTTCCAAGTTCGAAAATTCCCTCATTTTTAATATCTAATATATGGATCTGAATTTCCACTTCATTCAAGGACATGAACTTTGTAAGTTACAACTCTCCTTTACTACCAAAGTGTTACACTACAAAGGCTGAGTACCTGAACTTCAAATAAAGCTAGTTATATATACACGTTATATACTAATGTTTTCCCACCACAGGGAGACAACATTTTACTTTCAGCAAAACAAAAAAGAATCCCTAACACAGAAGTCTCCAATGTAAGAGTTTCAAAAGCTAAAACTGAAAGGGGATTTGTTGTTGCTGTTGTGGTGGGGTATGTGTTGAATTGCACTCCTGCATGTTTTTCTCCATCTGAATACAATCCAGGATAAGCCTTGCAAAAATACCTGCCTGTCACTCAGCCAAAGGCAGTCAGAAGGTTTTTAGCAGAAATTTTCACTGTTAGGAATGGAGTGAATTAAAAAGCAACTGATTTCAGAATAGCACAGAGCATTCCAAATATTCACAGGCACTAAATAAAGTCTGTGCTGGAATACTACTTATGGACTGTCACAAGCTATGTAAAGAACACATCACCTTCTGCAAAGGCTGGAAGGCATCGAAGCACACATTTTAGTCTCTCCACTTTTGAGGAACTGAGAAAGTGAAGTGTACTGTAACAATTATCTCTTTCCTTAACTACACTTCATCATTAAGTTCTGCAAGTCTCACCTAACATTTATGCTTAGTTAACTATAATTCAGTTCTCAACAGTTACAATTTAGCACCTTATAACAGATTCATAGCTCTAAAGTAAAAAAGTAATAGTTACCTTCTGATCTCCCTCTTGCTCCTTATTCTCCAGTGGATCCCTTTATTTCCTCCTACAGTCTAGTCACACTGTTGCCTACACTTGTAATCAGTCTTTCTCACCTGTTTTCAACACTGAGTGAGGCATAACTCAGATGAGCTTAACAGAGATAAGAATATATATACTAGATGTACAAAATAAGGAAAAATAAGGAAAACAGGCATGTAAATATCAAATGGATTCCAAGTAAAACCACACATTCTGGCACAATTCAGCAGCTCTTCTCATTCAGTTCACACACTCAGTTGCAATACTTATTAAACACTTAGTAAGTTACTTTCACTGGGAAATTGTTTAAATTGGCCCAGCTCTGCAAGCAAAACTGGTTAAAAAATAATACCTGTTAAAGGCAACACTAATTTAAATTAGAGCTGGCAGACTGCTTTTAGATGGCACCCAAAACATGGAACAAACTGGAAACATCGCATGACTTAATGGCATTGTCATCTCCGAGCTGATCACCTCCTCCCCATGCACACACACAGAAGTTACCTGACCTGTTGGACCAGTGTTCTAGTCAGTCACTCATTCAAAGCCATTACTTTCACTTTACCTTTGAATCCTATTTTTTTCTTTTCTAAAACAATGGTATGGTTTTGTTACAATCTTGGAAAAATGCACTTGTGCAACACCTATCAACAGCAAACATTGAGGCTGACTGACAAAAGCAAAATCTGCTTTTGTTTTTTCTTTCATGAGATCAGACATCTGAGGTGTATTTAAAATACTTAACACAAAACTAAGTGTCCTGTCAAAAAAACAAGACTGCTGTAGCTTCATCACTTAAGTCGTTAAAATTTCACCTCCTCTAACTTTAAAAAGATCAAAATATATTAACACTTAAAGTTGGCTTTATGGGTGTGTTCTATGGTAAAAAACCCCAAACACCTGCAGTGCCTTGACAAAACCCTAATGTTTTCCAATTTTAAGAGTGAAGATTAAAGTAGAATATTCATCTCTTTAAAGGTATTCAGAAGTATTGAAACCAAAAAAACAAATACAGAGACTTTAAACACAAAAAGAACAAATTTAACAAAAAAAAAAAAAAAAAAAAAAANATAAAAAAAAAAAAAAAAAAAAAAAAAAAAAAAAAAAAATCTGGCTGATTCAGGGAATCAGCATTACAACTTACCTAAATTGATTTACTTGAAATTTGCAAGCTATTATATCATCACCATTATTATTAAATTAGACCAGGTTTAGTTCCATGTAGACTTGTCAACAGGCAGAAGTGAAATAGGAATTCATACTGCATAACAATATATTTGATAGAACTCCATTCATTATACTAATAACATACAAGCAAATAGTTGCAGGTTGAGTTTCCACCAGTCTACTATACTGCTATCTATCTCAGAAAGTTTCTTCCATTTCTTTTTCAGCTCATAAGAGGAGAAGTTATTTCTTTATGAAGGAAAAAAAAAATTAATGGCAAGAGCAGCAAAAGCTGAGGATTATCCGTTGCTATAATAAAATAATGTTTTAGTCCAACAGTGTAAACTCAGTGCTTGGAAGAAAAAATTATCTGGTAAGGAAAGCAGTCTGAATAATTGTACCCTGCATTGCCCTGTTGCTATAGAAACTTATTTCACTGTAGCAGTTAATTGCTAATCAATTTATAATTTTTCATTACAAAGCTCAATAGAAGTCAAATGGAACACTGTCACATCTGTCCAGCAAGTCTAAATTATGTCTCTTCTGACTACTGTTGGATTTTGGAAGCACTACAGGAATGCTGGACATTTTTGATACAGAGTTTTTATCAATAATTCCATCATGCTGCAGCATGTTAAGAAAATATTACTAGAACAAAGCCCTAATTACTTTAGTACTAAAAATAAGATGGAGCTGGCTCTTATCCTAAGAGCATCAAAACAGTCCCACAGAAGTTACATGAATAAAATACTGCACAAATGTATAACCTGTGCTCCAAAACCAGGATGAGGCCCATTGGTTTATGCTTTTTGTGGTCATGTACAGTAACAGACAGATGAAATAACATATTTGCTCTGCCTATTGTCCTGCAGTTGTTAATTCACAATGCATCTTCCTTCTGGGGCTGAAGACATTTCATTACAAGCCAGCCCAATAAGATGAAAAGTGCTGCAAAACAAACACAGCCACCAGCAAACAAGCATCAAGGACCAAATCCCTAAAACAAATATAAGGAACTCTGATTTCCCGCAACCCCATGTGTATAAGTCCTAGGATATCACCCAGTCTGAAAAGCAGAATCCTCCTTCAGAATTTTTAGAACAAAAGGCAGTATGTTCCAAATTCAGGCACTAGCTTTCTCAATAAAAATATTTCTTTTAAAGTAAGCAAAGTATTAAGATATTTTAAGTAATAATAAGTGTTGGCAGTTTCACTGGTATAGATATGTGGAAAAAAAACCACAACCTTTTGCTTGCTATTAATAATTTTCTTTAAAAATTACCAGCAAAAGGCTAAAAGTATTCCACATACCAAATGGTCACACAACACTGTCTCTTTCCTCAGGGTGATTTTTGTCTCAAGAGTAGGAGGGAGTGATCAGACTGTCTATTGTCACAGAGAGACCTCACAGGCACAGTGCAGCCCACTGAGGGCCCACGTGTCAGGAGTTTTGCTAAAGGTCCTCCCAGGAGACTGTGAGGAGACCCAACACAGCCCAGCTATTGAATCATCCCACCCACTGATATGGGCATACTGATACCAGGCACACTAGGGATCTCTGCTGTCAAAAATAATCGTACCTTTAACCACCACTGATGTTCGCACGCTGTCCAAACCTAAACTCTCCTTTGTATCAATTTGCACTGCAAGTGCCACAGCTGCAAGATACCTACTAACCAGGGGAGAGAAATGAAGAAAGGGTTCCCAGATGAGTGAAGAGAAAGCACAGCAAAAGCTGTTTCTAGGCTCCTGAGACTGGGTTTCTCCAGGCCCTGATCCTACCAGCATTCCCCTCTGACTCTCTCTTATGTACACACAATGCTTCCTTCAGTTTAGGACTGACAAAACACAATACACACATTAACCACATCAATGCCAGTCCAATGTGGTTTTGAGGTGTGTGGTGAGTTGACCCTGGCTGAATGCCAACACCCACCAAAGATACCCTATCACTCCCAACTGGACAGAGGAGAAAACAATATAGTGAAAGCTTCATGAGCTAAGGACTGGAAAAGATCACTCACCTATTATCATCATGGGCAAAACAGATTTAACTTGAGGAAATTAACTGAATTTATTACTAAGAAAATCAGAGCAGGATAATGAGAAGTAAAAACAAACCTTAAAACTACCTTCACCCCACTCCTCCCTTCTTCCTAGCTCTACCTCCTCCCCAGCAGCATGGAGAGACAGGGAGTGGGGGCTGCAGTCAGTTCATCACATGCTGCTCCTGCCACTGCTCTGAGAGAGGAGTCCTCCCCCTGCTGCAGCGTAGGGTCCCTCCCACAGGACAGAGTTCTCCATGAACCTCTCCTATCTGAGTCCTTCAGGCACAGCCTACTCCAGCACGAGTCCCAAGTCTCACCTGCTCCACATGGGCTCCTCCCTCCATGGGTCCACAGGTCCCTGCCAGGAGCCTGCTCCAGCCTGGGCCTCCTGCAGGTTCACAGGCTCCTCTCAGGGATCCATCTGCTCTGATGTGGGTCAGCTCCACGGGCTGCAGGTGGATCCCTGCATCCCTGTGGGCCTCCACGGGCTGCAGGAGCACAGCCTCTCTCACCATGGTTCTCACCACAGGCCATAGGGGAATCTCAGCTCTGACACCTGGAGCACCTCCTGCCCCTCCCTCTGCAGTGACCTCGGTGTCTGCAGAGCTGATCCTCTCACATGTTCTCACCCTGCTCTTCTCTGGCTGCAAATACATCTGCACAATTACTTTTCTCTCCTTAAATATATTATCATAGAGGTGTCACTACCATTCCTGATGGGCTCAGCCTTGGCCAGCAGCAGGTCCATCCTGGGCTTCTCACAGCAGCTTCTAACAGAAGCCGCCCAGAGCCTGGCTGTGCCAAGCCAGCACAAGGTGTTACCTTGTTCACAGGGAACAGAGACCTCAGAGTGCAGCACACAGAGCACTGAGCAAGCTGCCACTGGACTGCTGCAGTAGCTCATTGGTAAACAGTACTGTGTCACTCTAAAAATGAGAAGTATGGATCACCTTGAGCATCACCAAAGGCATGTTAACCTGGGCATTTGTTTGAGTTCTTTAGAACAGTTGTTTGCCCCATCTTTCTGATTTAGAAGTGCTAACATGTGCCCACGCTTAACCATCCCAGTTCCATCTAGAGAATTTACAGAGGCAGCATTTTGGCTAAAACACAGAACTACACTTGAACAGTCACTTCATTGGCACAGAAGCTATTCTGCCAACGCTGTTAGGTCAGAAACATCACCTGGAACAGCATCTTAAAACTCTGAAGGTGTTAGCAAACAGCTCATGACACACAGACAGAAGTTATTCCGTACAAGGGACCACAGCTCCACTGCTGAAGGCAGGAGAGGCCATCCCCTGTGTTAAACTGATGTCAATGTAACTGACAGATGCCTTCAGAGGGGAGGAAGTGTAAGTTCACACTGAAGTAAAAGCAAAACATTTCCTGAAGTCACCTGTTGAGATATACAGCTCATGCTATTAAATAGCAATAATTCTCTAGTCAATACAAGCACCTCACTTTTACAAGCTGCACCCTGTATTTCTGAAATTCTTCTTTGGGAAAAAAACTCCTGGATCAATATATCACACTGAACAGGCACATTTTAAAAAAATATTTAGTTATTTATGAACAGTAAAGTAATAATTCAAACTGACACAAAAAAAAAGACAATGCAAAATGGGCTGCAAAACAGGTAAGAAATACAGCATTTGGCAGTAGATGATATCAAATTTCAAAAGTGGTATTGCCTAATCATGCAACTATTCCTGCCCTCATAAATTATTATTTTAAAGACAGACTTTCTTGACACCTTAAGTGCAAACAGGTAGCTATTGAAGGTCTCTGGCCCACTCTCTTACTAAAAAGGCTAAAGAAAAGCAACCTTTAGAAATACTTTCATTTAAAAATGAAGTCTGAAAAGGAAATCAAACTGTTTGTTATTCTGTAGGAAAGGGAAAAATCTGAAGAAAAATGCACACTAAGCCTTCACCTACAGCTTCACAATACAGTATTAAGTTGATGTTAAGAAACAGTATTTTCCATTCAAAGCACTAAAATAAGCAAATCCAAACATCTAGACTATAATTTAAATCTTAGTAATGTGACTTAAAAAACAAATCATTGCAAAATTATTTTTCTATAGTACTGACAGTTACCAACAGAAAACCAGAAAAATCAAGACAACAAAAGTAATCCTTTACAACTTGTGCCAAAATTTCATTTCAATGACAGCTTCAAACATGTATCATGGTCATGCTCCAATATCCACCTCAGATATCAAGAAAACCTGCACAAAATCTTTCTAGAAGTCTTAAAAGAACCATACAAAAAATCCTTAGAAATAAATTGCCACAGTTAAGAGAGGATAAGACTACAACTTTTAGGACTCTGTATTTGTTATGGTTACATTTGTAAGATAGGAAAAGAAGACATTTATTTTACCTAGATCCACAGAGTTATCCCTGTCACTGTAGCCCTGGGCAGTCCAAAGTGTCCTTAAGGCACTGTTCAAATGGTTTCTTTCCCCCAGACTTGTGGGTTTTTAACACACAGTTCAATGTATATCGGTATCCATTCTCTCTCCTGCTGTCATTGCTCCCCCCCTACCGTAGCCGAAAGGGAGAATTAAAACCATAAACTTGAGTTCTCTCCAACTTTCACATCATATCACTTCCCTGAAAAAAATATATCTAAAATTCCTGCTAAATAATTTTTTTTTAATTACTAGGAAACTGAGGATAATGAAGTTTGTTCATAACATGCAATGTTTTCTCCATACACCAGCATACTCCTAAGCTAAATTTCTTGCTTAGACTAGTATTTTGTCTGACACAGCACTTCACAATCTCTAGTAGAAAAATTACATTATTAAACCAACAACTTCTTAATACAGTCACCTTCTAATCCCACATGGAGTTAAAAAGCAGTAATAAAACATTATAAATATTATTTTTTTACCATCACAGCCACACGTAAACATCATGATTAACTCATGAAATTAAAGAACGAATATATCTGGTAAACCAAAAGTGAAATCAATATGCAGAAAGTATCTATTAGAGATCTATCATGCCATTATGAACAGCTGGACTGAATAATGCACGAGAAATCCCAATGCAAGTTACAACACTGCCGCTGGAAAGGTTTCAATTGCAGCAGCTGGTGGTCCTGCCCACAAAGACCAGGGGGCTGCATCCAGTGCACCAAGAGCTGCTCAGCAGGAGCCAAACAGGCAACAGCAGCTGCTTTCAGTCATAAGGGGCAAGAAATGGGTGGGATGCAGATGCTAAAAAAATGGGCTGTCTATTCACCTGGGCCTAAAAGTGGAGTGAGGTAAGGAAGGAAAAATACTCTATTTCCCAGAAGGACAAAATGAAATATTATTATTTAAAGTATAGCACATTTGATGTTACTTTTTCTT
This sequence comes from Hypocryptadius cinnamomeus, assembly GCA_013400635.1. Lineage (NCBI taxonomy): Eukaryota > Metazoa > Chordata > Aves > Passeriformes > Zosteropidae > Hypocryptadius > Hypocryptadius cinnamomeus. Next base: position 11,212 of record VYZP01058442.1, read on the forward strand.
TTCCTTAAGCCTTCTAAGAAGACAGATAATGGAAATATTAGGCACTATTTTGCACTAAATGGCACCACTTTTAAATAATAATTTGTCCAAGTGTGTCAAATCACAGTCATGACAACTGGATAGCAAGCGGCCTTTCGGTACACATCCTTCACAAGAAAGTAATTCAGATGGGTCCCTTCAGCCAGAAAACTGCAATAATACTTCAAACTAGGGCATTAAATTTTATTCTAGAATGTCAAACAAGACAATTATGGCTGGCAATCCTCTCAGAGGTGGGTCTAGGCAGCCTTTAATTAGAGTTTGAGGCACCTTCAATGTACATTTTAACTATTAACAGTTAACTATTTAACTGTTTTGCAGACTCACAGATGTCAATGTATAATGCAAACTCCTTGTAATTTAAGCACACAGCACAACACTTTTATAAATATTCTGACAAAGCTGCCCCATAAAACTTTCCACAGGCACAGAAGTGTTTGCTACAAATGACCCCTCCTTGCATCTGTGAAGCATTATGACTAAAATTTTGTCAATCTGCAAAGAATAAGTGCCACAATTATTGGCTTTACGCTAAATTAATTTCCCCAAGTGAATTCAAGTAAGTGCAATATTACCACAAATGCACTTCAACACAAAACAAAAACCTCCAAAATTATAACTGCTGTGGCAAAGAAACCCCAACCAAAGACACACACAAAAACTCACTGCCTATAAAATACTAAATCCCAACTTGGGGGTTTGGCCAGCACAGCCCAGCATTCACTGTCAAACATGCCAGCCAAACAAGCAGTCACAGACAAATGAACTCTTACCTCAGAGCAATCCTTCAGCCAGCACAGTGCAAGGGCCCACTCAAGTCAAACCCTTGTGATATGGGCTTGAAGCACAGACTAGGACAAGAAAAAGCACTAGAGACTAATACCACTTCCTACATAAAAATCATCTTGCAAGCTCTGTCAACCATAGATATTCCATCTTCCTCCAGAGCAAGAAACATTTAACAGCATAACTGTCATTTTAAAGCTTTTTAGTCTTTTTATCTTACTCTAGCCAGTCCTAGCTGCTCTGTATAAGCCTCATAATAAAATTAAACACTGAAAGCTACCTACACATCTGTAATGTACATTAACTCTTCACTGTTTCCTTCAGCAGTTTTGTTGAAAAAAAAGGCATTACTAAAAATTCTACCCTTCAGGAAAGATTACAGGAGTACTTTGCAACATGCCTGTCAGTCCCCAGTACAGCCCAGCTAGAATTAGGATGGTACCTATCTACATCACAAAACTCAAAGTGGTAAATATATCCACCCATTAAACACCTGAAACAAATTTCCAAGAGGCTCTCAAATACCTTCACAACCACAGATCAAGAGGTAAAGTATTGCTGATCTAGCAATACATCCATGAGACTGGCTAGTCCAGTCCCAATATAACTATTATCCAACACAAAGAAAAAAACTCAGCAAGAAATAAAGGGATTTCTTGAAAAAAGAAATCTACAACACCCTTTTAATGAGGGATACAATAGAGTCACATCCAAAACACCTGAGAAATGTAAAACATCAGCAGCAAATCCAACACATGGATTTTAAGTTCTATGAGAGATTTTCATTAATAGATGAGAGTACAAATCAAATTTGTGAGTAACATCAAGATTGGAAGGATTTGTTGTATTATGCAGCACAGAACTAGAAATAAAACCACTCTAATAATCTTAATAGAACAAAATTCAATGAAAATGCTACATGGCATTTATAAACATCCACAAAAATCAAGGCATGGATAAAAATGGAGAAGAGCAGCAATATGATAAGAAACAATCCAAGTGAGTCATCACTATAAGCAGGATTCAAAAATGTCAACACTCTTCAATATGTTAGCAAGAATATTAAAAGACAGACACAGCAAGCAACAATTCTCCCCTGCTCTGTACTGAAGCCACAGTGCAAGCACTGGGTCTAGGTCTAGTTTAAGTACCACTAATAACAGACAACAGAAGCCAACAGAGGAGAACAATGAAACATTTGGAACTCATGATCTGAGAAGAATGGTTTAAAGAGCTGGATTTATTTACCTTAGGAAAACTGAGTGGACAAATTAACAAATTTTTAAATATGCAAAAACCAAAGGCAATAATCAACTGTCCAATAATCTCTATGCCCACACTAAATAACTGCATTCAGCCTGGTTTGTTCTCTCTTTTTTCCCTGAAGGAGAAGTTTAGTCAGATATGGGAGGAAGACGAAAGAGAACATCAAAAATTGTTATTGAAGGAAACTGTGGAATTCTCATTACTGCAAGTGTAAGAAGCAGTCACTATATACCTGTGCAGGTATACTTCCCTCTGCTACAGACCTACTGCATCTTCCAACATCCTCACAAACCTCAGCATTTTTATAGCTCATATATGCTTTTAAAACGTGCATGGTTTTCAGAGGCCTGACACAGCTTAGTGATCAGTATAAGGATTCAGTAATATAAATTCACATTCCCACCACATCTTGAGAAAATGGGATGGTTTTCTCCACACATCCCAGCTTCCAACCTAGAACTGCCTCACACTGTTCTTCTCAGAGCAATATATTAAGCACAGTGACAAATGCCACCCATTACCATTCTGTCATTGCAACAAGTTCCCAGGTGAACAGTCTATAGAATGAAAGTCACCAGCAAGGATAACACTCCTCAACTGCACAACAAATCAAGCCAGACACAAAAAAAAAGTAATTTTGAGAACTGCAAAGGAAAGAATCCTATACATCAGTCTTTTTACTGATAAGCAGGGACTACCAGTACGCCAACTCTCAATAAAAGAAGTTGAGATATGAGATGATTTCCATCCTAGTACAAATATCACTTCCAAGACACTTGCTCAACAAAAGCTTAAAAAGACAGTCAACAAAGTCTGCTCTGCATGGCTCCAGCAACCTGTGCTTATCACCTATGTATGTTTCTAATCCAACACTACAGCAACATACTGTAATATTCCAAAGTTGTTAACAGCCTGCTGCTTTAGGTAGCTGCAAGAAAAAAAGTCAAACTAAAGGCAAAACCTCTTCTTGCAACAAGGTGATTTCAAAAAATGAAACAACCAATGTTGAAGTCTGCCACACATTACCAAAGAGTATACAGCTAGAATTTAACTGCCATGCAAAAGGTTTTCTGTCCTGTAATAAGCTAAACTATAAATTCAAATTTCATAACTTGCTGATATATTACGTAAAAATTAAGACTGTGCACCATGCAACACTATTGCTAATATGCACCTGCACTGCAATGACAGCTGCCAATTAACCTGCCCAGAAACTTTTACAACATACAGAGAATAACACATCATCACACACAAAACTCCTATGAGAAAAATGCACAAGCTTTCTAGCAGGAAGGGAAAAGGACTTGATAGTTAATGTCAGCAGCAGTCTGGAAAGCCTTGCCTTGTCAGTCATTCCTAAGGCAAGGAAGATGATATAGCACTCTCCTTTTCCAGCCTAATGAATCAACTAATAAATCATTTTGCAAAGCTAGCCACAAACCATATTTAAGTCCTTCAAGATTGTCTTATAAACAAAAAAAAATCAAGTAACAGCCCTCACTCCTGATTAGGGGCTGTAGGAAAAAGCAACCCACCAAGAACATCAGAGCATCATAATCAGAACAATTTTTGAATTATTATGTTATAATCTCACTCAGTGAAGAAGGAAATGCCTACAATAACAGGAAAAGCTTCCTCTAACACCTATAACTCTCTTAATCAAAATCAAGTCAACGTTCCCTCAGGAACAGATCATTCCAAAACTGACTTAAGGCTGAAGCAGAGGCTTCATTCCTAGGCAGTGGATCCAAGCAGACAGCCAAGGCCACTGAAGGGGGTTGAGCCCCTCCAACCCTTCCCTTGCTGTCACTGTACTCCACGTGCAGTGTACTAATCAAGCCAAGATGACACCGTTCAACTCACCAAATCAGGAGGAAATCTGCCCAGAAAAACTGCAAGTACTTTTTGCTGCTGGTTTAGCAAGCTGAACTAGCTCAACCAGAGGCTGAGCACTGCCAAAGACAAGGAGACAGGAACACACTGCCAAGAGGATCCTACACTGCCAGTCCATCATTTACAGCTGTCACTAGATCAGTTGAGCTCATGAAAATGTACCCCTTCTGGTTAATAAGAGAACACTGCACACATCTAATCTTAAAGCCAAGGTAAAGGAGGACTGAAAGGGAAAGTCCATTGAACTCAGTGCAGTTAAGAACAATTACATACTTATCTAAGCAAACCAACCACATCTCATTCCGTCACAGTTTAACTTCTTGCTGCACTACAGGTCCGTGTCTTTTATATTTTAGTGGATCCAAATCAGAAAACAGGAGTTTTCTGGAAGTCTGCATTGTTTTATAAACACAAAGAGAGCTGCAATGTTTCTTTTTTTTTTTTTAAATCAGTTTTTTAATTAATGTTTTTCGTTTTTTATAAAATAGTAAAAATTCAGCTTCCTTCTTAAAAAGGTGAAGAACAAAGTTGGGAGAAGGCACCTTTTTGCTTTGAAAAGTCTCTAGAGACAGCTTCAAATGCTGTCCAAAACTCTTGTCTCTCTAGCAAACCCTTAGTATTGGAGTACAAAAAGACAACCTCCACACCACTGTCCTGGATGCCAGACCTAACTTCTCCCCCAAGTGCCTTGGAAGGATCAAGGTTACCTGGAAACATTTTTCTTTATGTAAGTTAAATCTCCTAAGACAACACACACATCAGCAGTTCGTGTAAAAAGGTGACTTACAAACCAGATATAGCAGACACAATGCATTTAGGATTTAAAGGAAACTAAAAGAAGAAAGATTAGCATTATTGATGTCAAGAAATATCCTTCCAAGTGGTATCTTTGACTCAATATTAGGTTATTTATTCTTAAGTGTCATTCATGGCTTAAGTGTTACTCTTCCTTAATGTGTACTGATCTGCAACGGATTACTGATGCAAGAATTATCTCAGTACTCAACAGATATGGTCACTTAAAATACAGTCCTGGAGGTTCTTTCACTCATTTTAGGAAAAATATAGCATTTTACCATCAAGAAAAGAAGTTTTAAAAACATCTTTTAAAAAAAACAGGAAAAAAAAGATCAGAGTGAGCTGATATATTCACACAGCACAGCTTCATTAAATTCAACTCAATACTCCAATATGACTTAGCCAGAATGAAAATCATGATCTTAAAGTAATCAGGGAAATTTTTTAAGGGATACATAAATAATCATGAACTAAGAGCTAAAACTGAAGTTATCAGCACCTGTATTATGCCAAGGAGCACAAACAGGTTGGTCTTAGATCAAATCCCTGTGCTCCCAGGAACAGGAAGGAACACAAAATGTGATAGTCTGCCCTGTTTAAGGCAGAATTACATCCTGTCCATTTAGGTAACAATAGCTCTCTCCCCTTTATGATACCTACAAGACAAAACTTTTGATTCTGAAAAGTTCACATGATCAGCTGACAGGCTGTCAGCCTGTTCCTGTTTCACTTGTGTACACAGACAAAACAGTTACTTCCAACTGAAGTTCCAAAATAAATTCCAAAGCAGCAAGTATTGCAGATTTAAGTCAGACCATCTTCCCATTTCATTTAAAGCATTTTCCTTAAAGTGAGTCAATCTATTTCAGCTCTTTCTTTAGGTTCACTTTAGTAAAGTATTACACATATAGAATATACAGTATTATTTTACATAATTCATACTGTAAAAGGTCACTGAGATTAATTCTGTCCTGACAATGTGTATGTTTTACTCTATCCAGAGAAAAAGTATTTCACACTGTCACAGGTATAAATGCCTCAGAGCTCATGAGTTCACAAACTCCAATTTCTCAGTTACTGTGTATCATACCAGTAGCTTTCAGCATCTAAAAAGATATCCAAATACCCAGCTCAAGAAGACTTCTGTAATTTGATATAATTATTCCATTCCTTATTGTCAACGAAGTTCCAGCCTTTAGATTTTTATTTTTCAGAAGTGTGGCAAGAGATGACTAAGAGAACTTGCAAGAGTCACATGTACCATTACTAAACTACATAAAGGCCTGCTTTGTGAGCTAAGGGAGTAGCTAGTCTGCAGCTACTTTGCATGGAAAAAACAAACATAGCAAGAACCAAACACAGCAACAATTCAGGATACAGATTTTCAGAGATACTGCTCCTCAGGATACCTTGTAAAGACAGCAACTGGTTGTAAGTAAGGAATATTGTGTGATACTGAATATTCCTTGTACGCTTGAAGAAGCCATTGCCCAAGCACTGATTATTAAAATTCATTAAAGAGTGAAACTAAATACACACAGACACACTTTCACATATAATTATACAAGACATATCAGATCTGTTAAGTCACAGTCAGCATGTAGACAACAACCAACCACGTAGACTTTAAACTCCTGCTGGTGCCGACATTTTCTAGAAAGTAGGAGTGCTGGGGGCACTGCCCTGGGACACAGCAGAATCTGGCATAATCCCCTGCTCATCCACGAGCTTCCTGCACAGCCTCGTGTGAGTCTCTAGCTCCCTGTGCCCTCATCCCAGGCTGAATGGGGAGCTAAAAGCAGGAAGATTTCAAGGTACTCGCATGATGGCAGCTGAGACCCGAGCACGTAAAATAACGAACGCCCACTATTTGAAACAAAACAGAAAGCTGACATTCATTATATCTCTGTTTACATCTACCAGGAGTGACATGTGTTCACCTAGCATGGCAAATTCCGAATTGTTCTCTGAATCCCATAAAATCAAGGGTTTGTTCATAAATATGGTGACCTGAGAGATCAAATGCATGCACGGTCCTGCATCCAACAATGACAAGCAAGGAGTCTCTCTCTCAAGTACATCAATCTTTCTTTTCTGCAAAAGCAACTTTGTCAATTATCTGATATTTAAGACTCATCTCACTGCACCGCTCCCATTCAGAAACAATTCTAAAACCAACCCACACTTGTAAGTCATAACAAAGGCCTAAAACTGCACTGAATGCTTTAGCCATGCAACCAAAGCTAGGAAGATCCTGGAAGCGGGGATTTGACACCACCATAATCACAACAGGCATTAGCGTGTCCAGCAAATTCTGACCTGAAGCAGCAGGTGACGGAGGCCCAGGGAGGGAAAGCCAACCCTCATTCCCGCACAAGGAGGGCCCAAGCGATCGCATCCCTGCACAGGGCCCACACACCCAACTCCCGCCGCTGACACCGTATCTGGAGCGGCCCCGAGCACCGACCCGGCGCCGATGCCCTCACGCCGCCCTCGCCCCAGGCCTGCTCTCCCCCTCTCCCAGTCGCTACCCGGTTAACCGGGAGATCGGCTGGAGCCGAGGAGCCGCCGGCCCCACGGCCGCGGGGAGGGGGGACAGCGAGGGAGGGGCAGCCCGGCCTCGGTCNCGAGCTCAGTCTCGGTGCCCGGCACAGTCCCGGAGAGCAGCACTGCCTCCGGAGCGCTCCTGGACCTCTCCGGTGAGCGGGACTCCACACCCTCTCTGGGCAACCTGTTCCAGAATGTGGTCACCGCGCAGTGAGGTTCTTCCTCATGTTCGCGTGGAACTTCTGTGCGTCAGTTTCTGCCCGTGGCACCGCCGAGAAGGGCCTGGCTCCATCCTCTGACACCCCTCCTTTAGATATTTGTACACACTGATGAGGTCTTCTCTCAGTCAGCTTTTCTCAAGGCAGGACAGGCCCAGCTCCCTCAGCCTTTCCTCCCAAGAGAGATGCTCCAGTCCTTTAATCGTTGTTGTAGCTCTCCACTGGACCCAGGCCGGGAGCTCCACGTCTCTCTTGTGCTGCGGAGCCCAGAACTGGACACAGCGCTGCCGATGTGGCCTCAGCAGGGTCACGAGCAGGGACTTTGTGTGCCCAGAGGGACCTGCCGCCTAAGGATGTGGGCATCAGTGCCAGCACAGTGTGGGGTGAGGTGATCCCCGCTGCTGGAAGTGCCAGATCAGAGCCAGGAGGTGTCCATGTGCAGCGCTGGTTTTGGAGCAATGGCTCCCAGGTGAGAGCCCCCACTCACATCACAGTGAGGCATCACAGCCCTGGCCATCTCCACTGGCTCGTTTGCCATGGCCCTGGCCAGCTTTGCCCACAGGGTACTTGCCAGTGTCTGGAAGCCTGTGAGGTTCCTGCTGTGAGAGTCTGTCAGTTTAGGGGCAGCAAATCCAGGAGCGCAGCTGTGCTTTGACACTTCACGCCCAGCTCAGGTGCCCCTGATGGAGATGGTACCTCCATCCCTCCAGCTCTGCACCAGCCTCCAACCTGCTGCAGGCAGGGCCAGGCCTGGGAGTTGGCCTGAGGTGTGAACCTGAAAAACTGGTTATCCAATCACTCACCTCACTGTTCTGATCATCCTGCAGCCATACAGCCAGCTGTGTTGCATGGTGAACCAGATCAATATCAGATGGAGGTGGCACAGGGCTGGGAAGGATTGCATTCACTGGCCAGGGAGGCAGGACTGTTTCTTCTGACAGCACTTTCAGCTTTAGGAGTTTGTCTGACTACAGCCTCATGACTGACTCAAACTGATCTAAGACTGATCTCCAGCTGGAAAAAAAGGTTTTGGCCCCTCCTCTACAGGTATTTCCATTACCTGCCTTGCATCAGTTCCAGTAATCATGCAACCAAAGGGTGAGTCAGATCCACCTGAAAATTAACACACACACAGAAATTTTGAGTTCTCAGGTAAGCAAAGTGTTGATCAGCAACCAGGTTGATTCAACTCACACAGAACTGCTGGAGCCAAAATAAGGAAGGAGTTGGGAATGTGTGACTAGGGGAAGATAAGCAGCACAGAATTAGAACATGTTGAACATTAGAATATATTGTGATGTTAATAATTTTTAAAATCACACTTTCAAGGTATAGCTGTAGCTTTGTGGCTCTAATGCAGCTGCTACCAAAGGCATTGTCCTGCTCTCTTCTTTCTGGACTATGACTATCTGCTGCTACTCCTTCCTGCTCTCCTGACCTCATGAGGAGCCATTTCTGAAAGGTAAATGGATAGACAATTAAACTCCTTGCAAATGTGAAATGAATAAACAAAAAACACTGACTGCTTAAGGGAATGGATAGCAGGACCTTCCTGCTTTCCATTACATCAGCTCAGCTGAAGAAGTCCACTCAGTCTTCCAGACTGCAGGGGGTTAAAGGGATTTAGTTTCAAGTCAATTTACTTCAAAGAGATTTTGTTTGTAGCTGAATACTGTCTTGCTGCTGACCATCAAAATATTAGTAAAAGACAGCTGAGAGACACAAAACAGCCAAGGATCTGCAGAACAGAGTATGCATCTGAGTGAATATCTGAACAAGAACAGATGATTAGACTTCTAAAAGGCCAGGTATTGAAGACTTGTTTGAAATTCTTAAGATAAAGCCAATCAATAATGACCAATAGATCTTGTCAGCTTATCAGCCAGTCCTGCCAGATGGTATTGATGACCTCCTAAAAGCACATAAAGTAGGTAAGCAGCCCTGCAATTTTTTTAAAATAATGTTAAGAGTGATTGTTTCATAAAGAAATTTCATTAATGGACTTACAGAGAGAAAGTGTATTTTCTTTCACCAAAGAATCACCAAAGAAGAGCAGGAACAGCAAGGATCTCTAAATAGTAATATTCAAAACAGATAAGGATGTGACAACAACAACAAAATTAAAAAAAAAAGTGTTGCTCCAAGCAGGCGTACTCAGTGTGTCTTATTCATTACCCACTGACAAGACAGGATAGATCACTCTGAGGAAGAAAGCAGGCAACTTTGGTAGAGGAACTGTGTGGAATGCAAATTGCACTGAAACCACAGCAGGCCATCTGTCACTGATGGAATGAGTGTGATCCAAAGAATAAACAAAGTTAACAAGTACCTGGTTATCAGCAGTACATGATGGTGCAGAAAGTCAAAGAATTGATGTAGTGTTTAACATTTACAAGAAACATCAATAAAAGCTGCTGAGAGATTCCACAGAGAATCCAAGACAAATATTCATTTGAAAAACACAGCTGCAAGTCACAAGAACACTATTGTACAACCCCATCAACAATACTCATCAAATACTAGGAGAAAATGAGATTACAGAGATAAGTCTTATGAAAAAAATTCCCTGTACCACTTGAAAATTCTTCTGTTTTAAGCTAACCAAGGATGATAGTTCTAAAATTATCCCATGAGGACACCCCAAATGAGTTGTTTTGTATGCACCACACAACCAATAAACTGAAGTCAGTCACAATCACTGCTGTATTGTGCCTTTACCTTTTGCAAATTGTTTTGGCAAATTGGAAACAGACATGAGCAAAATTCACTAACAGTAATAAAATGGTGTGGTCCTTTGAGATTGCTTTATGCAGGGCATAAATTGGTCCTGCAACTTTTCAGAATGTAATATTAATAGTGCTTTTACTGGACATGAAGAACCTGCAATGCAAGCACAGTTATGAACAAAACTTTCCTGTGCTTGAATTTGAATGCTGTCTGTTACTTCCCCAAAAGTGCAACAACTGGTATTAGCTTTTACCAGCTTTCCTGAGACAAAAAAAAAAAAAAAAAAAAAAGAGGAGGGTGATTACACCCATACTGCATCAGGCAAACTGTCTATTCCAGCATGCACTGCCTGCAGATTATGCTGCAGAAATCAGGAGACCATCTCTGCACTGTCTGTCAGCTATAGCAGGTCTGTCAAGTCTTTCTGGGACTTCTGATGCTGAACACAATTTAGGCATTTAGTGTGACTGGCTTAAGAGTCAAGGGAGCCCAAAGGTCTGCAGTGTGTCAAATTTTAACAACTTTTGAATGTGTGTGAGTTACTAACAGAGATACACAGACATGTAAGGAACACATCTGAACGAGGCAAAAGATTGGTGCTGGTGAGAGGATGGCAGGAAAGTTCCATTTAATATGGGAAGAAGAAAAAGGAAATATATTTCCAAGTACTTACATGGTCTTTAAAGTATATTTAACTTGCTTTCATCATGAGAAATTATTGTTTCTGGCATAGTTTCATAGCTGCTTATTTGCATTAGGAATCTCTTCTTAACCACTGCATACATTTAACATTAAATATGTGAGGTAGTGCATTATGTATTACAAAGTGAAAGGGTGTTACAAGGAAGTTTCTGCTCTCCTAGAACACATTACATGTTGTTGATACTTGTATCCTCCATAGAGGAGCAAGAGCATGTTTGTTTTCTTAGTGTGGGGGTTAATTACTGAGAAACAAATGGGTACTCTTAAAAACAGACATTTGGATTGAAGGAGGCAAGGTAAAATGAGTCTGCTTTTAGCTGGGATAGGATGACGGGTGAACTCTGTTGTTGCCTTTGGAAAACTTAATTCTGCTGTTTGCAATCAGGTCTCTGTGAGTTGTCTCCTGAAAAGAGTACCTTGCCTCCTTAGCCAGGAGCACTGTTCTTGTCAACAACAGTTATTATCTTGGAACTGTAGTTGTCCTGGAAATTATGTTCTCTGAAGATAAGACTGAGATATTGAATTTAATTTAAATTCTATGGAAAGCCAGAGAGATTGGTTTGATATACCTACAAATAACTTGTGTTTCTAAGCTGCAGCATTATGTACTTCTCAAAACTCCCTGAATAGGGAAGACATATTGTCCATATATACAGTACTGCTGTAATCAGCTGAGGAATGACAACCTGTGAATAAATAAGGTCTGATTGTTGGTGAGCAGCAGCAGCTCAGGTTCTCACAAAACTGGAATTTCTAGACAGTGTTGCAGTGTGAGAATGCAGTGCCATTGAGAAAGCCAAGAACACTCTTGAAGTGCAGTCTGCAATAGACCCTTGCATGTTTGTAATTCAAGAAACGATAGGTTCAGCAAATATGTGTTTCAAAATTATTTTCTCTTTCATCAGAACTGGCTGTTTCACTCAACTGGTTTTCATTGGGAAGCTCGTGGTTATTGAGTTACAATAATGCATGGTTGGTTATTGATGAGTCTTGCAGATCAGCCAAGCAAGCTGCAACAGTGAGTTAACAGTCATCCATTCAAGAAAAGTGGCTGCCAGTGTGTGATTTAGGGGTCCCTAAGCAGAACAAAAAATAAGGAAAGCTGAGAAAGGTGTCCTTGGAAAGAACAGACTTTAACAGTCAACAAAACAGAAGCATTATCAGCATTAAAAAAAAAAAAAAAAAGTGTTTATGCCAGGTTCTTCAGCCTCCCCCAGGTCATCTGCCTAGCTGATGGTGAGATCTTTCTCTGTTGCTTTGGTGTATTACACAAAGAAGAACTGAAAATTTGTTAGCACATTCTTCATTCCTTTATCACCTTTCTTACATCTCAGAGGTTGCAGAGAGCTTCAGAAAAAGCATGGCTATCTGCTTTCTGTCCAGTCATGGGAGGAGATTCTCCATCAGTGTCACAAGCATAATTTCATTTCCATGGCTGGAATGACTGTCTCCAAATTGTTTTAGATGAAGCATTGAAGCTTTAGATAAATGATCATCTAATGGGAATTTTTATGAGTTTTTCCATAAGCTCACTGAAGCATGGGAGCTCTGGATACTGCACAGCACTGGCTGTTCATTCAGTGCTGGTTGAATCATTTCACATTTAAAGAAAGGAGAGCTTATTTCCCTGAATTATGTGCTAGCTCCATTCTGGTCATCATTATGTGCTGGCTTCATTATGGTCATGTGGTCACTGATTTTCATTTGCAAGTCTAGAAGGGCATAAGTTAAATTCACAAGGCTTTTCCATCCATCTGGTGTCCAGAACTTATTCATATATAGGAAGATTATGTGCAACCTTTTAGATAAAAGTTACCAGTATAGTATTTTCCATCAAAGTGGGGATAGCTTTTTTATGACTGGGGTTTTGTCATCTACAAGACAGGCTGGCTGATAAGAAAGGTTATTTATTATTAAGACATATGTACTCTTACATCATTATCATATGTACCTTGTAATTTCATCACACACAAAATTGAATTCATCATAAAAAATTATAATCACTCAGGCTTTCAGCAGCCTAAGTGCCTGTCTAAATGGAAGCCTGACTTTCTCCATGCCTAATGAGACTTGTTCAGTTTCTCTCTCCTCACTTTCTCTTGCTGCATACATAAAGCAAGGGATGGTATTACTAAAGAAAGGTGTGATTTAGAAGATTACCTGTGTAGAGCAGGCTCTTGGGTCCCTGCTTTTCTGGTTTATCTGAAACTATCACCATTATGCAGCTCATACAATATTGTTCTTATATAACAAACATTTCTCAGTAATCATGTGATCAAGTATGCACGTTCCTGTGACATTCCTTGTCTTTAGCCTTCATCTTTCTAAGGCCAAGTGCTAGGTATAACAAGATTTATGTCATTTTCCAATAGCTGCTCTGTTGGTTGAGTTAAATCCCACCTGAAGTCTGTTTGTTCACTGTCATTTTTCTTTTCATGAGTAGGCATAACAAGCTAAAATCAAATGTAGGTTAGATGCGTATTAAATCTTCACGTATCTTCCTCGTTTGCAATAGTAAAAATGATGGAATTGCTTCTTATAGGCAGGGTAAAATACAGAGAGCACCAGTCTGACATCTTTCACAGGCAATTTCTTTCAATTTTCAAATACTAACTTCCTGATTCAGTGATTTGACACAGATGAGGACAGATGATATATGCACTGGCATACAGCTATTTCCTTTTTTTTTTTTTTTTTTAAATCTGTTAACTAAAACTCTGCTGTGATGTCTAAATATGTTGAATCTCTACAGGAAAATAAATCTGGGGGATGGACTTATGTGACAGGATCAGTCTCTGCATCAGTGTACCAAAGGAGAAGGGAAAGCTCTGCACATTTATAAGTAAACAGATTTTTACAACTTTCACTTATTTAAACATAGATAAAAGCATAATAATTAAGAATTGATCTCAACATAAACCTTCAATTTTTATATATGTGGTTTTATAGTTGTTTAGAGTTTCTAAAAAGTTAAAAATAAGCAAGCCTGATCCAACCAACAGATTTCCTGAGACAGCTATTGATTTGTGGGGTGGGAGAGAATGGTTGAATAGTTAAACATATGATTCATGGAAAATTAATTTAACAAAGTATCTATTAAAAATAATGGACTCATTGAAGGGGTTAACTTAAAAAAAAGAAACCAAACAACTTCTATAAGGTTAAAACTCCCGTGCCATATACACAAATATATATTGCTCCCTCTACCTATCTCTATATATTTGTTCAACATGACTCCTATAGAGAATATTTATATTTGCTGTATTAGCCCCATCTGGTGAGTTCTAACAGCATTGCAAACTGGACAGACCTGATGCTGCACTCTCATGTCCCAGCTCTTAGGTGGGTGGCAGGGCTTGCACGGAGCCCCCTGTATTGCTCCCTTTGCCCACTGCACAGGGCACAAACACCACGAGGAATCCTCAGTAGCATGGCAGTACCATGGTTCATAAGCTTCTCTTTTGCTTTGATGGATTCATCTCCCAAGTCAGGGTGTTGCTCTTTTCATTTGCATCCAGAAACATGCACAGCTCATCAGTGCACCTGAGTCACCCTCTTTCCCAGGAAATCTGCCATTTCTGATCCTTGGTGCTGTTCCAGCCAAGGCCACGTGTGCCAGGGCTCAGCCAACTGCTCCTACAGAGACTTTACCTTTCAGTGTTTTTCTGGGAGGGCTGTGGTCCACTTTCTGTAATTGCAAAGGGATGTCACCCATCAATTAGTTCATTTCAGAGCAGCTGTTAGTGGACACAGTAATGGGCAACCTGCTCTAGGTGGCCCTGCTTGAGCAGAGAGAGATGATCTCCAGAGGCTCCTCCCAGCCTCAAACACTCCATCATTCTGAAAGTTTACCCTTAACATTATCATTTATTCTTCTGCAATATCAATATGAATAGACACTGTTTTGAGTAGGAAGCATTTTACTCACCTTCTGTAAAAATAAATTTTTATAAAATTCTTTTGAAGTGCAGGATCATGATGTTAGTTTCTAAACACGAAACGAGGAGGCTGCTTGCCTCTAGTACATGGGTTAGCAAACCCTGTCAGCCTTTGATATATGGTAGGTCAGGATAAGACTCTCCATGGCTGCCTTGACTTGCTCCATGCCTAAGGAGTCTTGTTCAGTTTCTCTCTACTCTCCTTCTGCTGCACGTCTAAACCAAGGGATCGGCTGATTTTTAATTTTTTTATTTAATTTTATTTTTTGGTGGCTTGAAGGTTACCTACACTAATTCTGTAGAAAGATGAGTGATGACAATGATTCTTTTACTGCCAGACTTAGCTGATGAAGATTAGTTGCTCTTCTAATGTAAGCTGAAATGTGGCTACAGGCTGTTTCTTTCCATCACTTCCCTTTGGAAAATTCAAACATAATCTCATCATAGTATTTCTAGTCAGTTTGAATTATAATTGATTCTGTTTCTTCTGTCTACTTTCCTTCCCACAGCTGTGACAGGAGAGAACTGGGGCAAATAAAAACAGCTAGTAGCCCAGACACAAGGGCCTTGTGGTCTTTTTCCATGAGAGGTGAATAAAGGGGGTTGTTTAAGAAGAACTTAAATAGGAACAGGAAATAATAGCTTATTTTAAGGAGCAAATCTATATCTTTAGGTGGTTTCAGACTTGGTTTCTGTTAAATGATCAAGAGAAGGGACTTTACACTGTAACATGACACTTCAACAAAATGTGTTTCCTTGCAGTGTTATTCTGACTTGAAGGGACTATAAACAAATCTGTGTTAGTCTCATCATTATATCAAGTAAGCCAGTATCTCCCATTCCCCAGAGAACTTTCAATCTTATTGTTAAAATTAAAGAGTTACCTCAGAGTATTCCTGTTGAGGTAGTGTTTCAGTTAAAGGAGAGTGAAAACCTTGTGTTTGTTATTTTGTCATAACTGCAAAATTTCATCTCCGGGATGTCCCAGAATGTACAAGCAAAATTAATTTGTGAAAATAATTCAAATCCTCTGATGACTTTTCTTACTTTATAATACAATCTAACATTACTATATTAAATAGCCAATGGATTTCCCCTTGATTAAACAATTATTCATCCTATGTTATCTTAATCTTAAGTCAGGAATCAGGGAAAAGTGAAAAATCTAATATGTATACCAAATTATCAATAATACATCTGAAACAATAATTAAATTTCTCTGCCCTATGCTCTCAAGACAAATGACTTGTATTTTTCAGTTTAAAAGCACATGTGCCACTGTCAAGTGTATGTGTGGGTGTACATGCAGTGAGGTTTCAACTCTGTGTATCCTTATTAACACTGAGTTTGTGCAAAATGAAGATCAGCCCATGGATGAAGAGGACTTGCCTTCCAGGGTGAAACAACTGCTCCTCAACACTTTCCATTCCAGCAAGAAAACTTTCTGAGGGAAACAGTTGGCAAATCATTGGTTGCAAGTAATCTGGCTATTAATGTGACTCGGCCAGTAAAACACTGCCTGGATTCTTAACTGTAACCCTGAGAATGCTCAAGCCTTCTGTTGTGATCCCTGGACAGAATGAGACCTGAGGCTGTGACTGACCCTAACAAGCCGGATTCTGGGAATGTCAGGGCTGACAAGCACCATTGCACTCTGACCATCACGGATTCAGGCACAGGATGACCAAAGCTGATGCCAGGACTACTGCGAGGTCCAGGAGAGGAGCTTCTATAGAAACATGGCTTGTGCTGGGTCTCTGGGAATGGTCAGTTTGGGGTCAGCTTCTTCTGTGCCTCCCTGTTTGCAAATGTGACCGTGGTCACAAAGCAAAGACAGGCAGTAGGAGAGCCACCTCCATTCCAGGCTTCTTGCTGTCACTGATAATGGTAAATGTTTGTCAGCAGTTGCTCCCTGTCTCGTGGCTGGTGAGAGTCAAGTGAACACTGTGCAGAACGGAGTGGGAGCACAGGTGCACAGTCTGATGGCACAGGATCTCTACCTTTAGCAGCAAATTTGCCTGGCTGGGTAATAATCATTGACTGAACTTAGTGCAGCAGAGAATGAATGTGCTTCACACAATACAGCACCACTGCTGTGTTTCATTTCTAGTATGTGTAACATTTAAAGAGAAAGGACAAACTTAATGAATTTCTGCTTTATAGACTCCCTCTTGAAGTTCATATGTTGTATTGCTGTGCTTCATGAGGGCTGTGAAAGCTGGGGGAAATAGACATTGAAATGGTATAATTGTTTTAGTTGTTCCACTTGTCGGAGCACAGAACAGGTATAGAACACCAGCTCAGCATTATCAGGTAGTCAGTGATGATTAAGAATTTATTACATTGTATTAACTTTTAATTTCAGAAAAAGGTTACTATTTGTCCATTTGTGCTGTCACTAAAACACATGTATTTCCTTCATGGGGAACCACATGACTGTAAAACAAAGATTATCCTATATCTGAAGGAAGACCAAAGAAAATACTTAGGAAAAAGGCAAATCAAAGAAATTGTGAAGAAGCATTCTCAATTCATCAGCTATCCAATTACACTCTTTGTAAGTGCCTTGTTTGAGATGCTAATTGTACATGCTTTGAAACACTAGCTGCATCCCTAATGTCCTTGCATCATTCCCAGATGCTACTAGTACAACATGAACTAAGATGTCTCTGTACTGCCAGAATTAACGTTTGCAAGAAGGACTCTTTATTGTGTGATAATTTCTTGGTTTGCTTTCCTAATGAGCTCTGAAAGAGTACTGCCTATGTAGGACAGAGTTATACCATCAGTCTGGATGCTGAGCTTCTTATTCACCAACCCAGAGGAAATCTTATAAAGATAACATTTATCTTAGTGAATTTAGTAAGACACAGTACATGTTTTTGTTAAAATCTGGACTACTTGGCAATGAAAATACATGCTTCTAGCTGAAGATCATAATTATTCAGGTGAAGCAATAAACTGATTATGCATTTTATATTGATATATACTAAAGCTGTGCTTTTGGGGCCAAAGAAATCTCCTGACGTATTTAGACGTGCTTCTGAAAGAGGTCTGGTTGGCAGTGACTAACTAGTAATTCTGGATTTTAAGCCAGACTTATTATGGCTCTAGTTCCAAAAGTGAGAACAGATGAGCAGAAGGCAATTTAGAAAGGTACTTTGAATGCCAGGTGCATCAGTATTATTTAATGAATCAATTCTACAAAACTACAAAGCAGAGTTGGAAATACATCTCATATGACCTGTAATTATGTTTATTCATACAAACCCAAGGACATGCAGGGAAGTTCATCAAGATGGAAATAACATGCAAATTAAATAATATATTAGGAATGTGACTTGCAGAGGTTTCTAGAAAAAGAATGCCCCCCTGTAATTTTCTGTCTTGAACTACGAAGAAGGAGGCCAAGCCATCATGGTTATTCTTAGCATAAATTCAGAACTGAATTTCTGTCAGATGAAACAAACTCAAACAGTTCTATAGAATCCCAACCAAGAGAGATATTTAACTTTGAACAAATGGTCTGAGGAAACACAATTTTAGGTAAGTCATTAGAAAAAGCAGCTATGCCCTGAGAAAGAAAAGCCGAAAAATCCCTTCTTTTACTGTCCCAATCCTTTGATGCCCCTTCCTGCGACTTAGCTTTGTAGATCCACTGTGAAGACAGCCAAAACAAGAAACAGAAAATGCATTCTGTCATAATTTTTTTATAGTTTTGCTTTATAATAAAGAACTTGACTGGTTAGACTGAACTTGCTGATTTTATTTTAAACACTAGACATTTAAAAAGTAACTTGAATTTGATGAAACAAATGTACTTTCACTCTTTCAGATATATCTAATCCAAATAAAGCAGAGATGAAGAAATCCTGGGCTGTCAGCATCTGAAACAATTTTAAATTTGTCAATCACAACAGTCATTGCAACTGCCACAGTGCTGAAAGACCTGTTCTGGAGGGGTTTTCTTCCTTCATTTGTTTTGTCAGTGATGTGGGGGGAATAGGCAGAGGTATCTCCTGGCAAGTGTTAAGCAGCACCCCTCTGGTTAGGAAATAACCTGGTGACTTCTAGTAACTGTGGTCTGTCCTACTTTCCCAGAGCAGAGCAGCTGCATTATACTGACCTGCATTAACCAGCTAAGAATACCCTCGGCTCAGCTGACTGCAAAGCAGGATTTCAGCATAAAGAGCCAAGTTACATCAGAAGATTTGCCTCAGTATGGCAGCAAGCATCTCCTTGAAAGAGATGAAACCCGATTTTTCCCTCTAATTCACTATGCCTGGTTCCTGTAGCCCACAGATAAATTTGTAATGATTAATCAAGTACTTACACAGCTCTTGACAAAATTTCTCAAAGTACCTATTCACAGTCAGCTTTAATCAGAATATCTTACTGCCACTATTCTTTTTTTCCAGCATTCTTTTGTGGAGAGGAAGCTGGGATTCAGACTTCTCCTGCTTTTTCACAAGAAATAAATCTTTTGATCTGTCTGACACAGCAAGAAAATAACATTAAACTGTGCCAAAGCAGAGTGTTCATCACAGACAGCTGTGAAACCTTAATCTGTGATTATCTGAAAGCACTCCATAATTTTAGTAACTTGTTTTTTATCCCATCAATATCTTGGTAATAAAATGAAAGTACTGTCTGGAATATGAAAAAAGGGTCTACCCATATGAACATATGAACAGATTTCAATTAATTTCTTGCCTTTTTTTTTTTTAATGTATAGAGTATCAAATTAAGGAGCATATCCTGTTTGAAATCAACCTCATTGACATCTATTTTAAATGCTCACAATCTCCTGTCCTGAAAAATGTGGATCCTGAGATTGTAGATTTTTAAAATTTCTATGACCTCTAAAACCTTTATTGAAACATGCTTCATGATGAAATTTGAAACCTCTAGGTGTGTAGCAGACTCATAGTATAGCACACAGCATATACTGAATTCTGAACAGCTGACTCCAAGTATTTTTTCACAGATATTTGCAGCACAGCACAATTAGGAAGGTGACAATAATAAAAAATTTTCCAAGTTTTCCTTGACCTTCAGAAGGAAAGAAAACAGCAAGTTTGTACACAGCTCTCTGGACTGTGAGGTGTTCTGCCTGGACACCTCTTTGGCTTTGGCCAAGGCTTCTTACACATCTTTTTCACAGAATTCCTTTCATACTGGTCACATCCAAGGTAACTTGGCTATGTGATACCAGAGCTACTTTTGAGATGTAATTCACACTTAATAAATAACTAAAAGTCCACCATGCAAATTCTTTCTAGAATCAGTTCTATCAAATTAGCACAAATTTAAGCAGTTGTTCAGCAAGATTCTTCAATTCTTTCCATTTCTGTGCCCTCTTTAAAGTAGAATGATTGAGGTTATTGCATACTCAGTATCCTCAATAAAAATGCGTAATTGATTTTCTTTAACCTAGTTCACCCTGATTCCAGCCATCACTGCTTAGTAAACCTACTTTCTCAGCTCTTTACACAACTAAAATTCCATTCACAACTAAATCTAAAAGTGTGATCTCGATGCCAGATTGCTCTCTCTTTCCCTGATTTCTAAGGTCAACCTGTCTATGAAGGGTTTTTTCTCTTAGTTTCTGGGAAATGTGCTTATAAAGAAGTAGATGCTTTGGAAGTGTCCCTGAACTATGAAGGCCTCTCCAAAAATTTTTCTTCTTCCTTTTGCTAAAGTCACCAGAGCAATTTGATCCCAGAGATATTGTCTTTATAGGAAATCTACCTAATGCCAAAATACATGATCTTTCTTATCTGCTTAAAACCCAGGACTAGAACTTACCTTCTGTGCCTCTGTTTAAAATGAATTGAAAATTTATTTCCTACTATCAACTTTTCTTTCATGCCATAATCACCTAACTCAACTTTGAAAAGTCATCTGTCATCAGTAATTTGCAAAATCAATACTATTGCATCAAGAATGTTAGTGAAGTACAGAACACATCCTTTGTGACATAATTACAAATAGGATCCAACATTTAGAAGGTGGCTTGAAGGAGAGTTTTGTCTCCAAATCCACCAGGCACACAAAATAAGGTATGTAAGTGCTCCATACATGCTTACACTTGACAGTAACTATGCAGAAGTGCTCAGCTGTTATAGGTACTAAACCCCCAACCCTTACTGTTATACTGAATTCAACTCCTAGAACTTGAGTATGTACAGGAAAAAAAGTGCCAGGTTTATTTCCATGCTCACTGATACTGGAGCTCTATTAAGTTATTTTTTTAACCACGTAACTTTACCATCACTATTGTTTTTAACATCTTCATGGGAAGTCTTGGCTTTTGTTTGTCTAGGGACTTTTTAGTCAAACCTTCTGCTGTCTGGAAGGGCTTTTTCTCCAAGCTTCTTGTCCTTCTGAATTAGGATTTATTGAAACTTATGACTATGAATAGAACAAAGCTCTTAACTATGGATAATAAAAGTTACAGCTGCTACCATACCTCTTGTTCTCCCTCCAAAGTTAACAGTTTTATGTAACTGTTCCCGATTTAAGGCAGCTCTGATGGGCATGACATTCTCCTGTCACTCTCCAAGCCATGTAACTGTGTCCTGGTCTTTTGGTCCCATCCTAGACAGAAACCGCAGACATTTCCACAACCACGCACCACAGAAATCATAAAATGCTCTTAAAGAGCACAACCAGAGCATGAAAGAATCACTTTTAACTTGGTGGAAGACAAAGTGTCTTGTATAGCTCAGTTGGCATAGGTATGATGCTTGATTTGTACATATAACTTCAGCTAAGAAGTACAAAATTAAGCATTATTCTGGGAAAGTGTAAAACATTATATATGGTCTAAAACGATAAAGAAAATATGTTTTGTTCCAGTCATAAGGGAATATTAAGATGAGTAAAAATTGAAAATACCAAATTTCAGTTGTTATAAGGTTAACCTATTAATTTTGTAACAAACATCACATAAAGTAATTTATGATAAGACTGAACAATTATTCTGGGACCGTATTAATGTCCCACGAATCCAGGCCTTTCCATGCTCTTTCTCTCAGCTTTCCTATGCAGCTCAGCTTTAAATATCTATAGAAATACATATGTTATATTATATATATAAATATATAAATTATAATTGGCATTTTGTTAGTAGTGGAATTGTTGACTTTTGCTCTAACAAATATATTCTTGTTCAACAGTAAGTCCCTTTAGAATTCCTTCTGAGAGAAATGACTGGCAGTTTTCACAGTCCCTGACACATACTTCAAAAACCATAAACTTTTAG
>VYZP01058442.1:39222-62392 GCA_013400635.1 Hypocryptadius cinnamomeus
GGTGCGGGGCTCGTGTTCGCAGTTGCGTGGGGGGTGGGGGTGGGGTGTGCTGTAGGAGCCGCGTGGCGCAGGTCGTGCTTTTCTCTGTGCTTCTGTAGATCCTGGGAAAGGTGATTCGGGCTTACAGTTTGGGTATGGCTGAAAGGGAGCCCGGGGCTGATGATTCTGAATCCAGCTTACTAAATTTGCGTTCTTGTAGGAAGGGCGGTGGAGGTGGGGAAACCGAGCAGCTCCTTGGGGGGGTTCCGGTATGGCAGCGGAGCGGGGGCCGCAGAGGGCGGTCGGGCGAGGCTGTTCTTGTCCCGGGGTGCAGCTGCAGCGCCCCCGCCGCCTCGCAGCGTGCGCGGGAGGGCTGTGGGAGGCTGAGCCGAGCACGCTTCGGTGCGGAGGTGCCGGGTGGCCGGAGAGATTCTCTGTCAATGAATGGGCCCCTAGCCACGAAAGTGCAAGATGGAGGAGCGCGGAGGGGGGGAGAGCGCTGGCCCGGGAAAGCGGCAGGGGCGACAGGGGGAAGGAGTCGGGATCGGGAAAAAAGGAGCGGCGGCGATGGGGGAAGGAATGGGTGGCAGAGGCAGAAAGGACGGAGTACTGTGGGGGGAAGGAACGAGGGCTAGAGGAAAGGAGCAGAGTGCCAGGAGGGAAGGGAGCGGAGGTGGGGGGGCCGAGAGTGGGGGCGGCAGGAAGGAAGGAGNTCCCTAAATTAAGGGAGGAGAGAGGAATAGTCCTACTTTATCCTGGCTTCTGCACGGTAAAATGAGTGTAAAGCAAACCTATAGTAGAAGTCTTGTCATCTATTTCCTGCCTTCCTTAAAACTTCTGAGTGGTTACTGCCTGTAAATAAGATCTGGGAAGGGCTTTTTTTAATATGTGTTTCTCTGGTGCTGAAACCACGTGGTTAAACTTGATCTCAGAATGCTATTGTCACTGCCAGTAAGAGGATATGTTAGGTAAGCTGTTCCGGATGGAATTTCATCTCCTCCCTCTCCTTTCACAGATGCCGGAAGCTGTGCAAACTCAGGACCAACCAATGGAGGAGGAGGTGGAGACCTTTGCCTTTCAGGCTGAGATTGCTCAGTTGATGTCTCTGATCATCAACACTTTCTACTCCAATAAGGAAATCTTCCTCCGTGAGCTGATCTCCAATTCCTCAGATGTACGTACCAAAAGTTTTCTGGTTAATTTTGACAATTATTGAAATCCTCTAGGATTAGTCAGGGAATGCTAAAGCATGTGTCTTCTGTTACAGGCTCTGGATAAGATAAGGTATGAAAGCTTGACTGACCCAAGCAAGCTGGATTCTGGGAAAGAGCTGAAAATTAACTTGATTCCAAACAAGCACGATCGCACTCTAACCATTGTGGATACTGGCATTGGGATGACCAAGGCTGACCTGGTCAACAACCTTGGTACCATTGCCAAGTCTGGCACCAAGGCTTTCATGGAAGCCCTGCAGGCAGGGGCTGATATCTCCATGATTGGTCAGTTCGGTGTTGGCTTCTACTCCGCCTACCTGGTTGCTGAAAAGGTGACAGTGATCACCAAGCACAACGATGATGAGCAGTATGCTTGGGAGTCCTCAGCTGGGGGGTCCTTCACCGTCAGACTGGATAATGGTGAGTGTTCAGTGCTCCTGCTCAGTGACATCTTTTAAAGATGTTTGGCAGTGGTGCATAGTGTGCCTTGGAAAAGACACGAGATAAAAGGGATTAATACAAATAATGTGCCACATCAGGCATAGGTCCAGGTCAAATAATGTAATTTCTGTTGGCATAATTTGATACGTAGAGAATGCCCAGGTAAATGGTGCATTTAAGCTTTCAAAGTTCACACGTGGAAAAGTATTTGCAAGACCTCAACAACTTGGTATGCAGAGTCTTTAAAGACTCTGAACAGAGCAGTAGACATTTTCTGAAGCTTGTTTGAAATACATGTGGTGAAGTTGAGAAAGCATAACCTAGGCTGTTTATATACACAGTAGCTTAATTTTGCTGAGGTGAAAAATGGCTGATAGAGCAGTGTGGTTTTTAAAGAATTAATCATTAAGTCTGCTCTGCTACAGCAAAGTAAAACATGTAAACTCCATTGTAGGTGAACCTCTGGGCCGTGGAACAAAAGTCATCCTGCATCTTAAAGAGGATCAAACTGAGTACCTGGAAGAGCGGCGAATCAAGGAAATAGTGAAGAAGCACTCTCAGTTCATTGGCTACCCCATTACACTCTTTGTACGTACCTTGCTTGAGTAAATAAATATTACCAGTTTCACAAGTGGGAGTTGATGTAAGAAGGAGCAGTCAGTCTTTATTTGGTTAGTTTCAGTTGTCTCAGATGCTACATGGAGGAAGCTCTGGGGAAATGTAGTTCTATTACTCAAAATTGTATTTCACAGGATTATGTTTAAAAAAAGAATGTTTTCCAAGCCAATAGTATCTGTTTCCAAACAGTTGGTCTGGGTGTATTGTTAGGAATCATTCAGTGTAATGAAACTGAACAGTAAAAGCTTGGCTCATAGCATGTGGAAACACCACCACTTGAGTCAGTACCCAGAATGAGAGTCCTTGGAGTGTAGGAGGGAGAGCTTGACACCATGTTCTTGAAGTTGTTTGGCTTTGTGAGGCTGCAAGGGGTACTTTAGAACTGTTACTTACTAAATGTACAGCTTTTGCAATTGAAGTACTGATGCTGTTTTGTAGGTGGAGAAGGAGCGTGATAAGGAGGTGAGCGATGATGAGGCTGAGGAAAAGGAAGAGGAAAAAGAAGACAAGGAGGAAAAGACAGAAGACAAACCAGAGATTGAGGATGTTGGTTCTGATGAAGAAGAGGAGAAGAAAGATGGCGATAAGAAGAAGAAGAAGAAGATTAAGGAGAAGTACATTGATCAGGAAGAGCTCAACAAGACCAAGCCCATTTGGACCAGGAATCCAGATGACATAACCAATGAGGAATATGGAGAATTCTACAAGAGTCTGACTAATGACTGGGAAGACCACCTGGCTGTCAAAGTAAGTTTTTTTCTTGAGACACAACTACAGTTGCTGTATCTGTAGATGTGTAAACTATAACATACAGTACTGAAGCTGGAAGGTTGCTTAACCTGCTGCAAAATTGATCCATTGTGCATTGGTGTTCACAGTCTGGATTGAACCTGCAGTCAGGAAGTGCAGGTGCCTTCCCAGTTAATAGTTTAGTCACCATCTAATTCAACTTGAAACTAGGTTACATATAAATAAAAAATCTGATTGGGTTTGTAATTTGTCATCGAAAAGGTTTTGTGCCTTTTGTTTGATGATGGGAAGTGCTATAAGAACACATTTGCTTTCTAATTCTCAGTATCCTGTGTAAGGAGCTGAATGTGTTCTGACTTTGTGTGCAGACCTCGTAACACTAATTCAGTGTGTCTGTGTGAGGAGAGTGCTTGTTCCTCTGTAATCTGATCTCCAGTGGGTTGCAGTTTTCTGTTCTGCATTTGAAGAGCTGTTAAGTGGTTATCACGGTGGAACCAGGCAAACTAACAAACATTTTGTTTTCTCACAGCACTTCTCTGTGGAAGGGCAGCTGGAATTCAGGGCTCTCCTGTTTGTCCCACGGCGTGCACCCTTCGATCTGTTTGAAAACAGGAAGAAGAAGAACAATATCAAACTGTATGTGCGCAGAGTTTTCATCATGGACAACTGTGAGGAACTGATCCCTGAATACCTGAGTGAGTATAATTCTGTGGAAAGTGTTTCTTGAAAAGTTAAAAAGAACTGCTTTGCTATTCTGTAGTTTTCCTGTTGTATGTAAAGAAATTTGGAAGGGGGAAGATTTCGGTTCTAGACAGCTGTTGAGCAGTTAAAAGTACTGCTTAGTTCATGTTCATTGGAGTTCTATAGAAACAAATTGATAATTTCTAATGGGCAGAGGCAGATGTAGGTAGAATGACTGGGTAATACTTGTTTGAGACTAGCAAAGGTAATTCTGTTTTTTTGCAGATTTCATGAGAGGTGTGGTAGACTCTGAGGACTTACCTCTGAATATTTCTCGTGAAATGCTGCAACAAAGCAAGATCCTGAAAGTGATCCGGAAGAACTTGGTGAAGAAGTGCTTGGAACTTTTCACTGAGCTGGCTGAAGACAAGGAGAACTACAAGAAGTTCTATGAGCAGTTCTCCAAGAACATCAAGGTTTGTAGTCTTTCTGCTGAACAGTGCTGATACTTGCAGTTGTAGATTGGTGGTGGTGCCTGAGCTACTAAACTACCACAGCTGAGTATTTATCTGAAGGAATCACTTTGTGATTTTCCTTACTGCTTTTTGTAGCTTGGCATCCACGAGGACTCTCAGAACCGCAAGAAGCTCTCAGAATTGCTGAGGTACTACACATCTGCATCTGGTGATGAGATGGTTTCTCTGAAGGATTACTGCACTCGGATGAAGGAAAACCAGAAACATGTCTACTACATTACTGGTGAGTTGGGATCTGAAATGGTCAGAAAGGCCAACACTGTGTGTAGGTTTACCTCCTGGGGGATTTATAAATGCTGTTACAGGATTCCCAGCTCCCTTTCCTGGCAGGAATGGGAAGCATTTTTTTACCTGGGATTCCAGGAAATAAAAATTTGCTTCCAAATTAGTTAAGAGTATTCAATGCTGGAGTGTCAGTTCAAACAGCTTGAGTGTCTTTTGGGCTGTTGGTGCCCTTTTTTTTTTCCCTGTGGTTGGGACATGAAGCACCACAGCTGTTGTATAGGCTCTGCAGAAGCTGAACAAGCTGCTCTTAGTGCTGAGGCTCATCTGTGGTGGTGTTTGTTGCAGGTGAAACAAAGGATCAGGTGGCCAACTCCGCTTTTGTGGAGCGTCTCCGCAAACATGGGCTGGAAGTGATCTACATGATTGAGCCTATTGATGAATACTGTGTGCAGCAGCTGAAGGAATTTGAAGGCAAGACCCTGGTTTCTGTAACAAAAGAGGGACTGGAGCTTCCAGAAGATGAGGAAGAGAAAAAGAAACAGGAGGAGAAGAAAGCCAAGTTTGAAAATCTTTGCAAGATAATGAAAGATATCCTTGAAAAGAAAGTAGAAAAGGTAAAAGTTGTACTTGGTTTACCTGTGTGCAAAAGTCAATGTAAAATGAATTTAGGGTAAATCAGTAGTACTTGTTGAAATGCTTAAACTGCAGCCTTGGCTTTTTGTATTCCCTGTGCAGGTTGTTGTGTCCAATCGTTTAGTTACTTCTCCATGCTGCATTGTCACAAGTACGTATGGCTGGACTGCCAACATGGAGAGGATCATGAAAGCACAGGCACTGAGGGACAACTCCACAATGGGGTACATGGCAGCAAAGAAACACCTGGAGATTAATCCTGATCATTCCATCATCGAAACACTGAGGCAGAAAGCAGAGGCTGATAAGAATGACAAGTCTGTGAAGGATCTTGTCATCTTGCTGTACGAGACAGCACTCCTGTCCTCTGGCTTCAGCTTAGAAGACCCTCAGACACATGCCAACCGCATTTATAGAATGATCAAACTTGGGCTGGGTGAGTTGCTGAATCTGTCCTGGCTCCCATGAACTCGGGGTGCGTTGTCTTGGTCCTGCTTGGTAGTGTGGAAAATGACCCCTCAGGTGGCTGAAATAGTGTGGAGAGGAAAGGTTTGGGTTGTGCTGTCAGCATTAATTGGGTGTGTGTTTCCTGCACAGGCATTGATGAAGATGACACTGCTGCAGAAGAAGCCAGTCCAGCAGTCACTGAGGAGATGCCACCTCTTGAAGGAGACGATGACACATCACGCATGGAGGAGGTGGATTAAGCGAGTTTACAGGAACTCATGAATGTTTCCTTGGCTAATATGAATAAGTTATATTTTGTATATTATGAATGTTACCTGCCAAAAAAAAATCTTTGACACTTTGTCTGCATTCCCTCTTTATATTTATTTTCGAAGATGTTATACCTTTATTTTTGTTACATTGCTTTTTCAGCTGATGTGAGATAAAAATGCCATTGAGGGAATATTTTCTTTAACACTGTACAACCCTAAACAGGCAAGTGAGGAGTAGTTATTTTTGTCTGTATTAGCTGGTTGCAGGTGGCAGGGTTTTTGACTTATTCTTAATTGCCAGAAATGTGGAAAGAAGTAACGAAGATGGGAAGACATCAGGGTGTTCAAGTTTGTTTAGTGTTACACAGCTCTTCAGTTCTTAAGTGTCTAACATACAGTACCTAGTAACTAGGTATCTAGGAGAGCTGAATCTCTTGGGGAAGCTTTAATCCTTCTGCTCCTAACAAGGTCTTGATGTTTAAAGTTGTTTTTTATACTGTTCAAGGATTCTGGATTGCACTCTACCATAGAATAGAATCCACTGTAAATCTCTATTGTGACTTATGCAACTCTGCATGTACAGTTCAAACCTAGAACTGTAAGAATAAAAGTGTTAAGAATTGAGCTGTGTCACTGACTTGTCTGTTCACACTGAAACAAAACTGCTCTGCCTATGCCTATGTGAGTTGCTGCTCTGGATCCTGAGCTCCAGCTGCTGCCCTCAGTGTTTATTGAACAGGGTGTGCTTGGTGATCCCACTGCACAGCCGGCGCCACACCAGAGCAGGAAGGGTCTCTGGAAAAGTGATTTGCTCCAAGTTTGGGTATAATTCATGTGGATGGTTCAGCAATTGTTCTGAAGTCTGGGTGAATGGAACTGCAGCCCTGTTCCATGGTGCTGATGGGAGGTGACCAAGAACTCTGACCTGAGAAGTTGCCAGGAATGCATCACACAGCCTGCCAGGGAACTAGGTGGTTTTGCTGCATTCTGTATTCCTTGGCATTTGTCTTGGAGTAGCAAAGAGAAATTAAATTCTTTGTAGGCTGCTTCATTCAGCAGTTTGTCCTTGGTGCCCTTTTACTGACTTTAGGCAGATTGTTTGGTACAATACCTTAAATTCAATGAACCGATTTGGGAGGAGGAGGGGTTTAAGGGCTAATTCTGACCAGCTTGCCCTGCAGGTTTTCTGTCCATTTCTTCTGCTTCACGATACAGGAGTTCCCAGTATAAAATAATTCACATATATATTACAGTAGTGTGTTTTTCTCTGGTCCTAACTGTATTTCACAGATACCTAAACTCAGTTTCATGCAGACTAATTCAAAATAATTTGCACAAGTTGTGATTTATAAGGAGATCTTTATCTTAAAGCAGCACTCAGGGTGGGGAGCCCAACCTGTTTTGTGGATACCCTGCAAGCTGAGGAGTTCGAGCTGGTGTTCTGTATGTCAGTTCAATGGACTGGGGTGATCACATGGCTCCAAATCTGGGTTCTGTATCAAAGATGAGAAACAAGATGGATATGAAAATTAACTGCTTCAATGCTTCTTACATAACTGCTGAAGGCCGAATTGAGTGTAACAAGTGGGGCATTTGTCTTCCACACTCCCATTCTGTATCATGACATGAAATGTTCAAAATAATTCCAAATTATGGGTGCCTCATAAAAGTCTGCAGAAGAGACTGGTGCCTGCATGTCAGTGAAAGCAGCGCTGTCAAAGCAAGGACATCATTTCCCTGGCCAGTGAGGCAGGAGCTGTGGTTCCCCCACAGCCCTGCCTGGGGACTGTGTGAGATGTGCTTTGATTTCAAGTGTCCTGTGCCTCGGCAGGAGCTGTTTGCTCAGCCTGGGTGAGATGTCCCTGTGTTCCATCACCACTCCTCAGTGATGGACGTGCTGCTGCTGTAGTAACAAACATGGCATCGAGCCAGATGCAGAAAGGGAGTTATTGTTTCTAATGTGTGCACCACTATTGACTTCCAGTTTGGTGTGTGGGTGACAAGCAATGGTTAGGAGAAAAAGGCTTCTTTCTGTGATGTTCACTCTTGGAGGTTATCAGAAGAGCAGACTTCAGCAAGCTTTAGTTATTGCTTCAAGACCTCGGTGTCAAAAATAGGATTCAATAGTATCAAAACTAAGGGAAGTTCTATGGTATTTGTGAGTTGTGACTAAAATCTATTCTACAAGATCTTCCATAACATGTAAAAAAATGGTGAAAATCTCTTCCAGTTAGTAACACTGGGATTTAAATTTACAGTGATAATGCTAAAGATTTTTCCACTTGGTCAGTGATGATACAAGTGATGATACAAGTCTCTTGAAAACTAATTTATCTCTAAGAGGATAATTCAGGTGAAACTTGCATGTTATCTCCAGTATTTCTTGCCCTGAGAATGTGTTGGATGTTTTTGAATCATTCCCTGTATTACGCTGAGCAGCCAGACCATAAGAAACCTGGACTCAAGGGAAGTCAGAGCTTACTGGGGCTGGCACAAGTTCTGTGCAGGGCCAAGAGTGAGGCAGAGCACTGAGCAGTGGGAAATGATGGGAATGAACCCTGGAGCGATCACTGCTGCACTCTGGGACCCTCGAGTCACCTCCTTGTTCCCACGGCAGCCACAGGGCTCGGCAGTGGCATCACCTGTGTGCCCTGGCAGGGGGACCCCCGAGATCCCCCCTGGGGTGTGTTGTGTGGCTGTACCTGCTGCCCAGGTGTGCTGTGGGGCCTGGGGCTGTGCTCTCCCTTGCAGCCACCGTTTCATCTGCAGCCCAAGCAGTCCATGAGCCTGGGCCTTGCTGCTGGCAGCTGCTGCCTGTAAAGAATCCGTAGCTAATTTTGGGCAGCCTTTTGTGGGAGTAAGGACTCCCAGCGCAGTGTTTGGGTGAAGCATGATGGTCATTGGTGCTCATTGAGCTCAGCTGGTGCTGCAGGCAGTAACACAGCCTCCTTAGCTCCTACTTCAGTGGTGGGAGGTGCTGTGGGGCGGTGAGTGAGATTCTTGGTTGCTATGTTTTGAAAATGGCTGGAGATTCTGAGGAGAAGGAGTAATCATCAGAGGGTTTTAGTCTGGGTAGAGAAGGTAAGGAGATGGAAAGGCAGGTGTTGAGGAAGAAAAGAGCTGTAAGCAACAGGGTCTAGCTCAGCTGGAGGCAGAAATGGGGTGAAGGCTTGTGAGTTGCTCCTGGTACATTTGCTGTCACTGTCACCCCCACTGGAACTTGTTCCTGGTGCCTTTTCAGAGCAACAACCCACTGCTGGCTTTAGAGTGAGGTGGTTTTTTTGCTGAGGTTTTTATACAGTAGTGCCTTCTGCACTGTGCAGAAAGATGCAAGAAAGCCAGCTAGGAAAGAGATAATGGCAAGAAAAGGAATTTGACTTGGAAAAAAAGTAAAGATAGTTCCTCATTTCCTATAAAAAGAACAAGAAGAAAGGAAATGGAGATATGGCTTTTAAAGGGTCAAATCAGATCTGCTTCTTTGTGAAAAACAGACCTGATCCTTAGCTCTCTGGTAACTCTGAAAAAATACTGTTCCTGGTATTTAAAAACAGTAAAATTGCTGTGCTGGATTGCAAGTGATTAAGAAGATGCTCAGAAAGCTTTGTATGTCCAGCTACAACTGTCTCTCTGCTACAGGGGAGATCATCTGCTTCAGCAAATCACAGGAAGAATCTTTGGTCACCCTGGCAGCCTCTGGAGGGAACAGGGGGGTGAAGAGGGGCTCCCCTTGACTCTTGGCTCTCCTGCCGGCCTGAGGGTCGTGTGAAGGAAATGGGGCTCCAGAAAATAAATTGGTGAGAGCAGAGGAGAAGTGTCACATCCCTGGCCACCAGGCCTTGCAAACTGGGGGTGTGTGCTTTTAAATATATATATTATATATGTGTGTGTGTGTGTTTTATATTCACGTGGGAAATGCAGTGACTAAAGGAGTGCAGGCCCCAGAGAGTCAGCGCTGCTGCAGAGCAGCCTGGAGCCTTGCAGTGGCACAAAGGATTTCCTTTCACGGGAGGGTTTCACTCTCGAGTTTTCTTGCTTCATTCCCCGTGTTTGGAAGGAGCAGCTCTCCAGGTGCAGGAGGTTGAGCAGGGCCTGTGTGAGGGTGGAGGTGCGGGCGGCGGGCCCAGCCCATAAAGCCGGGGAGGCGGGAGGCGCTGGGGCCGGGATGGCCTCGGCCGGGAAGAGGCAGCGGCGCAGGAAGAGGCGGGAGGCTGGGCCGGCCATGGAGGGTACGGGAGCGAGGGAGCCCCTGTAACAGAGCCCTGAGGGGGGGCAGGGGACGTGTGGGTGTACAGGGACTGAATTTTGGGAGTGGGGAACTGGAACAAGGGGCTGGCTTAGGGCTCAGGTTTGCATTTTTCCCTCTCTAGTCTGGTTGAGTGTCTTCAGCACAAATACCTCTTTAAGGATTCAGAAAACTTGCAGTGCCTAAAAGAAAAGGGGGAAAAAAACCCTCAATGGTCTGGTATAAGCTTAATTAAAAAAAAGTTATAATTTCCTCATTCTGCATGAAGGACCAATGAATGAAGTCTTGTTGTGGTAGAAGGCAGTGGCTGCTTATTTATTTTTAAACAGAAACTGCCTTTGATTGACTATGTGAAGGACTGATCAACTTTTCTAGCATAAAGGGAGTAGCCGTGTCTGGGCATTTTATCTCAGAGAAGGTTTTCTCTAATGTGCTCCCCTACCCTCTGCCTGTTTCAGTAGATGCTCAGGAAAAGGAAGATTCTGTTAAAAGCCTAGACTGTGTGGAAAGACTGGCACGAAAATACATGGTAACTTTTTAAATTGCTACTTCTCTACCTGCCTATTAAAACACAATTCAGAAAGTGTTGGTTTGCCCTTGGCCTGCTGGTGCAGCTGCCTGGGCTGGGAAAGATTGCATGAAGAACAGGTGTGGATCAATTAATTTAAATGGGAGGGATGGAGGTAACTCCTCCACTTCTGTGCTACCCTCTGGGGACTAGGGGAGCTGTTTCTGAGCTTTAGAAAAAATGAGAGTGTTTTGAGTCATTCATCTGCAGTTACATTTCTGGGATGCAGGGTTACCAAATGCAAAGAAACAAACGCAACCACAGTGCAAACTAAAAAATGTTTTTTAAAGTTACTCACAAGCCTGGAGTAACCATTGTTAGCAAGTGTGAGGCATGCTCTGGACTGCTTCCCTTTGTGGTTTTGTGGGTGAGGAGTGATGAGAGAGGCTTCTGTTTTCCCCTTATGTCTTACTTGCACAACCCAACCAGCACCACAGCCGTGGGATATTTGGGAAGACAAGCTGGCTTCAGATGGGGAAGCTCTGGAGAAACTCAGCACCTGCAGTTGGTAACTAGAACTAAAGCTTCAGCCTGAAGCTGCACTAACTTCTACTTTGAGTGGAATTTCTTTCCTTTCCTCCTCTGCAGCAGAAGTGCACAGTGGAGTCAAGCACAGAGTCTGAGTCTGAATCCAGGGCAGAGGTAAGGACTGACTCTGAAGTGTTCTGATGGTAATGGGATTCCCTGATGTGTATCCAACTCTTCCTTCAGCCTCAGTAGGGAGCATCCAAGGCATGTTGTGGGGTTGTTGATTTTGTGAGTGGAAAAAACCCCAAACCCAATACTCCCCTTTCCATCAGGTTCTTTCTTACAATTGTTACTAACTTCAGAAAAATTGATTCTAGGGGGATGAGGCAGGAAAGAGACAGTGTTTTAGACAGACAAATGCTAAGAAAATGCTGACCTGAGATGTTCCTGGTGGTTAACTTTCAGCAGCTCTGGTCCAGTGAGATTTCTACAGCTCTGGGTGGAGAACCTCTACCTTCTGACTGTCCCTTTTGGAGGAGATTAAGAGCAGCTCTGTTGCTGTGGCAGTTAGTTATGGATATTGGTAACTTCTTGAACATTGTTCTGTCAAACCAGTGTGTTTAGTGCTGATGAGAAAAGACCTGATGCTGGAGTGGAGAACAAAATAATTTATGGGTAAAACTCTTTGGAATTGATGTTCACTGTTGGTCCATGTGAATCACTGTGCTTTGGGACTTGGAGAAGCTGCCTGCCATTTCACCTTCCAGAAAGGTCAGGGTAAGGCTGGAGCTGTCTGTTCTGTGAGAAACCAGGCTGGAAGTGCAGCTGTGTGATGGCTGGGCAGGGTGGAAGGGGGGCTCACACAGTCCCAGCCTGAACAAAGAGCTGGCTGCTCTCACCAAGGGTGTGAGGCAGGTGCCAGGACTGGGGGGTTTCTGTGCTCTTTGGAGAAGCAGAAGGGCTTTGTGGGGGTGTCTCTGTCTTTGAAGCAGCACAAGAATACATGGTCACAAATGGGCTTGGACTTCAGCTCCTCTGATAAAGCCTTTGGTTTCCTCTTGAGCCCAGATTCCTGAGCCCTGCTTTGTCTCAGCTGTGCTCAGTTCTCCCCCTTCCCACTGGAAGCAGCATGGCACTGACTGGCAGGGTGTTCTCTGAGCACCTGTGGTGGATCCTTTTCAAGAACTTTCCCACTTTCCTTGCTGTTAACTTACTTTCCTTTGTGAGACTTGGTACCTGGGGTTTGCTTTCTAAAGGGAGTCTCTCTAAGTGTTTTTTTTTGTTTTTTCCTTAAATTAACAGGCCCAGACTCTAAGCACCATTTCAGGATTTCAAATCATCCCCATGTGAAAGAACAAAAAGGGACCTGAGTGGGAGGGAAGGTCTCTAAACTGCATCCTGACTACTATTATTTAAGTGCTGATTTGGTTTATTTTTCTGGTGGCATGTAATTACTAATTTTTCTCTTTAGTGCAATGCTTTAAGTGCACTAAGACTTACCCTAACTCTATTTTAGGCTAACTTTACCAAACCTTTAGAAGTTAGACTGAGACACACTTTTTATTGTCTTTTAGCAAAGTGACAATCTGGCTTCCTGTCCTCTAGGGTTTCCACCTCCTCTGTTTTTCATTTGGTAACTTATGGGAAAGTGCCTTATAAATCTATGTTAACTTCTCTTAAATAGGTTGTGCCTAGCCCACTTTCTGGAGGACTCAAGAAAGCAAAGGAATCCAGGGGACTACAAGTAGGTTTTGGGTATTATACAGTTCTTGGTGTAGCATCCAAAAACTGAGGTAGGAGTGTGTGGATAAACAGAAAAGCTTCCACAGTAAGTCTGTGACTTAGGCTGAAAGGGATATTGAAGTCCATTGTATGCTGCATCTTGTTTGGTTTTTTTTTAAGGACAAATAATCATCCACCATGTTTAGAGATGTTTATTTTAGTTTTTAGATCCTTATGACGGTGATTCAGAAGATGCATCTGTTCACACTGACTGGGGTATAAAAGATGCACCATGGAGAAACCGTGCCTCAAAAGCAGTGCCTCTGGAGGATGCTGATACATCAGAAGATGAAGAATCCTTCCCTAATCCTCCAAGTGTGAGTGGAATTCAGGCAGTAAATGACTGTAGAGCAGCCCTGGAGCTTCCTGGCCAGGAGAAGGATCTGTTGCAATCACCGGAGCCGCCTCCAGCCACAGAAGCCTTTACCCGCACAGGGCCGACACCTGACCACGCCTTACCGAGGGTTGTTAACCCTTCAGTCTCCGTGGATCTCCCTGCAATCCCGGCTGGCACGGCTCCACAGCCCCTGCTCGCAGCTCACTGTGACGGCACAATGGCCGAGCAGCCCATAATCAAAAGAAAACAAGGGATTCCTGCTCCAGAGGGTGCTAGTGAAAAACTGAAGAGAAAGAAATTCCGTACAACTTAATCTAAGGGATGAATAAATCATTGGACAGACTGTTCTGAAGGATCATTCTGGTAGAGATTTCTTTTGCAGTGTGCACCTGAACTAACCAGGCTGCCTCAAGCCTGTTACAAATGCACTGCACTGCACAGCTCTGAGATCCACCTGAAAAACCAAATCAAAGAGTTGTGTGGCAATTCCAGTGAAAACTAGCGAAGGTATATCCACAGCATGACAGACAAGCTTGGTGCCCAGGTCCTCTTCATAGGCCAGCCCCAGCTCCTGTATGCAGTACCTGGAGGCAGCTGCTCAGTTTCAGTGTAATTTCACCAACAGTGCCAAGGGTTTGTCGAGGAGGGAAAGAAGAAATGACCCCTCGGCTGCAATTATCTTCCAACAGCTATGGCTTGTCTGGCACCTGCTTCACTCAAGTTTGGCTCCTGCTGTGTCTGACCTCCCTCGGAGTGGTGAATGATACAGGTTTGACTGCCAACAGCTGAATTGCATCACGCTGAACTGACTGTAACTACTGGCAATCCAGCATTATTATTTCCTTCAAAGGGGGAGAAATTGTCTAGTTGCTGTTAACACAGCTGCTCCTTCCTTGTTTGACCAGTGTTTTGGGCAGTTTCTGTGTAGCTGCCAGAATAGTGTTTACAGTGTGATGTGGAACACATTAGCTCAGAGCTGCTTAGTGAAAGCAATCATTCAGGAGCTGCAGGAATGGTGCCCACAGATGGGAGGCCAGTTAGGGAGTAAAAACTGATCTCCCCTTCCTGTATAGTAATTTCTTTAATCAGGTTTAGAATTTGGATAGTCCATTTGTGTGGGAGGGGAACTACTAATTACGAAAGTATAATGATGGCTTGAAAGATGTTAGTACCAGCAACTTGTGGAAGCATTTGTTTTGTACAACTGGCAGAGATTTTTAGTTTCCAGTTTCTTTCATAGGATGGAAAGCCACTCAAAATATTATTTAACTGCTAACATTGCACCCTTCCACCTGTGTATATATTTTATTAAAGCAACTTCTATTTCATCCTTATTCCCCCAGCTGGAAATGGTTTTTAATCAGCTTGGAACATATGTGGTTAAACAGTAAGTTTCAGAGGCCTTTGTCCCAAGACAGAAGCTACTGTTGTTGCCCCTTGACTTGCCCAGAGGCAAAGATGGCTGCAGTGAAAACTATAAAGTTAATTGAAAAAACCCCAAACCAACCACCAACCACTTGCAGCTATAGAATTGTGTGTACTGCAACTGGGCTACAGCTGTCTCTGGAATGAAGACGTGCGAAAAGCTTAAGAATACAACACTGTGAGGCAGGCAAGCCCCTCATTTTAAGTCCTAGCTATTAGACACCCTAGCTCTCAGTCCCATCATCTGAGGCTAAATAAAACTGAAACCCCTGACTTTCAAACTGCAGCCAAAACCTCTGAACTCACCTAAAGAGGATTTCACTTAAAGCAGCTGTTTCACACAGCATGGAAAAAACACGGCAGGAGAGGAAGGAAGGAAGGAAGTGGAAAGGTAAGCCACATGGGACAGTATCTACTCATTGGAATATGTTTATTCAGTATGAGAATCCAGATGTGGATTAATTTGTGACCTGAAATTGCACCTTTTGTTAATTCAGGCCTAATGCAGAAGTTAACATAAAAGAGCTGAAGAGTTTGGAAAGCTCAAGCTCTAGGATAGTTGAGACTCTTGATCTCCCCATCAGCGTTTGCCAATAGGT
Organism: Hypocryptadius cinnamomeus; assembly: GCA_013400635.1. Classification (NCBI taxonomy): domain Eukaryota; kingdom Metazoa; phylum Chordata; class Aves; order Passeriformes; family Zosteropidae; genus Hypocryptadius; species Hypocryptadius cinnamomeus. Next base: position 54,441 of record VYZP01058442.1, read on the forward strand.
GGAACTGGTTTAGGCACAATTTTAATAGTAGCTGTAAGTGGTACCACAGCCCAGGTCTGTGAGCAGCTGCTGAAAGGAAGGTGCATGTTCAGTGGAGCTGCCAACAGCCAGCTCTTGATTTAAGCTAATACTTCATACTGCAGCTGGTACCCAGAGCACGCTGCTAGCAGGAGGTGCTTTTTTCTGTACAGTATAATTGAAGCTATGCTGGAGGCAGTGATTCCAGTTCCAGACATATTCTGATGCTGGAAAGCAAAGTCTCTCATAGACGCTGAGACAAAGCAAAGGCATTATAGTTACAACTCATCTTGGATCATGATGCATGTAGTTCTCATCTCTGTTCCTCACAACTGGGTAAGAACTGCACAAAGATTATTAAACTGCATGATTCACTGGTCTGGGATTCACACTTTGTAAAGTAACAAAACCAGGACAGTTTAATCTCAGGGATTAATTTTGCAAAACAGTAGGGAGAGGGCAGACAGCAGAATTCTGTTTTAGTAAACAGCAAGCATTGACCAAAACAAGTATGTGAGCAATTTTTCTTCCCAGTCCGGGCTTGTACTATAGAACCCCTTATCACAGAAAAATACTAGAGCTGATGAAAGTCACTGCTTTCATAGGAGCAATCAGTGAAGGAAGGGCCTCCCAAGATTTCAGTTTTGAGATCAGAATGCTGTGTACCCACGTTCTTCATACACATCTTTGAACACTTGACTTTAGCCACTGTCAGACAGGACAGCTGTTCTGAGAGGCTGGTCAGAAAGGCAATGAATTCAGGATCAGAAAAAGCAAGCAAATGCCCAAACCATTACAGCAACCCAAGCAATTAGCAGGAACTCTCAGCTTTCCTAATTTAGTAACGGTTGGCCACATGTGAGAGTCTCAAATAATATTGTAACTCCTTGTGTAAGCATTTAATAGCCTCCTCTTGGGTTACTGAGACATAAATCTGGAGGCATATTTCACCATAAAAGCAGTTTAAGAAAGAGGAAGCTCTGGGATCAATAGGACAAGAAAGTATAGTTCAGGTTCCCCCAGCTTCTCAATGCATTGTAGCAGGTTACTTCAAGTAAGACCCAGTCCAGTGCAAGTAATTAATGCAATGGCCTGAATTGTCACAGCTGATGTCAGGTTTTGTGTCTTACTGCACTACAGACTTACATTCCAAGGTTCCTGTTACTGGAGGTTAGCTTGAAGAGCAATTCATAGTTATTCTCTGAAAAGATCATAGGTTTTCTAGACCAAAATCATCATTAAGAATTAGATTAACAGAAATAGATGGTCAAAATTTTTGCTATGTGTTTTATTTAATATAACATAATCCATCAAATATCACATCTACCAATAACCCTCTAAAAACCTCATTCAATCTTCCTTCAAAGAAATCTCTCTGGCCTATCAGCTTCCCATTGCACCGTCACCTTTCCAGCCAACTTGACACAAATCCATCTGCTAACCTACCCTGATTACAAAAGTACAGGTGAGCACTACATAGAAGACTGACACTTACTACAGTATTAACCAGTGAAATTAGATTTGTTCACTCAGTGCAGAGAACTGCAACACCACGTTCGTAGAAGCTGCGGGGATCTTCCTTGGTGGCTATTTCAAAGTCAACGGTGAAAATCAGATCAGCACGAGTGAAGTTCAGATAAACTGGTAAAGTAACCTGGGGAAAAACATGAACATAGAAGAGTTCTGTAAGACAGCTGAAGAGTGCCACAGGTTTCTGTAACACTATATGGTACCAATGAGATGGGAATTTAGTCTCAGATAACTCAGTACTCAAAATATGAGAAAAAACCCCAAGACTTAATAAATTCAGATGCTGCTATAAATTTGAGTTTTGACTTGAACAACATTTTTGGATGTGTCTCCTTTTTATCTATCTACAAAGGAAAGACACAGTCAGCACTAGATCTGTTTGCTGCTAGCCCTGAAATCAGATGCCAACTAACACCAAGACTAATTAGAGAACACCAATTTGATTTGTTGTGCCTGGTACAAGTATCCATAAAGCCTTAGGAAAGAATTGCTAGGGATATCTAAATATTTTCATCAATACTTACAACATTTGCTTTTTTATCAGCGTTTGTCTGCTTGATCCAGCGGAGCTGTGTAATGGGCAGCACAGTTGAAATTGCATTCGAAAGCGACAGCTTGTTGTTACTGCACGTAGCTCCCTGAAGCTTCAGGCCTGCAGATTGCAATGCAGTTTAGAGTTCTAAGAACTTTCATACATCCAAAGGCTGTCTCCCTCTGTATCATTTAAAGGCTGTCTCCCTCTGTATCATTTAAAGGCTAAGTCCACTAAATGAGAAGTATTTCATACTGCGAAATGAAGAGGTTGTAGGTGATACACTATGCAATACCACTTCAATATATACTGACCCTGGTCCTGAGATTTATTAGCATTGGAAGTACTTCCCTAATAACTAATATCAAACCAATCTGAAAATACTTTCAGAAAACATGTATTAACTTTTTCATCAACAGCATCTTTTTCATTTGACATAGCCCATTTAATACCAGAAGCTTCTGAAAACATTTCAGAGGAAGGTCCCTTCCTTCAGCTCAGTTTACCTGTGACTCCAAAGCTGCAGGCATCCAGGACTGCATTCTGGGTAGTTGTAACATTGACCTCAAGACAGAGTTCTTCAAGGGACCAACTGTTTGCCTGGGCAACATATTGTCTTGTAGCAGTAATATAAGCCTCTGGTACAAACAGGCCACCCAGGCACACGTGGATGTTCTATTTAAGGGGGGGAAAAAGTATTTCAATTGCAGTATTAATTAATGACTATTATAAATACTTCAGCAATCTATTTACATTAAACTGTTCCTGCTACTACTGGAACACAGTGTAACTGCTAAGATGCTTTTTGCTCTAAGGCTTTGTGTCCCACTGTTCCACAATACTAATGCTCCCTCTGATCTCTGTGCACAGTTACCCTGCTAAGCCTCATGATGCTGCGGTCAGGAGATGCTCAGCAGTATTTACAGACATTTCAGAGAACTGACTCAAGTTCATTGACTGAGAGGCTATTTAGGAGTCCTGATGTGAAGACTCCAGAAAGCAGTTACACAGCTCCACCAATAACCCCGAGAAGTCAGGACAAGGTACCTTCAGTTCTTTTGCTCCACCAGATGCAGCTGCCTGGGAAATATTCTGGAGCTGTTTAATGCGCTCACTGAAGTCAGACACCCACTGGATAACAGTCATTCCAGCTGGCACTGTGTAATGAGACCAGCTACGAGGCAAAATGCCTACAAAGATGTGATTAGAATTAAGTTTTGTCCATATACAAGTTGAAATTACACACTATATTGAAACTTTGAAGACTTGGGCTGGAATACCAACCTCTATTTTAAAAGGCCCTTCAGTAAGTGAAAACACTTTCAAAGATTACAGAGCAAATGGCCTCCAGGTCTACTTTGTATTTAAAATGCCACCCACTTACAGATACCCTTCAAGAGCAGCTGCAGTTACACACAGCTTTTTACTGCAAGACTAATCTTCAGCTCTGCATGAAGATTTGAGTTCTTTAGAAAAAACTGAAGAGGTCAAGTATCTGTGTTTCAGAAAATGCTTTTGTTCAAATCACCATGTATTACAACATGCAGCATGTCTGTGAAAATTCCATATGTATGTACAATCTTTAAATAGAAATTCAGAGAACTCGAATATTTTCTAGATTTTATAGGACCAATACTACTCATTTGGTGGTATAAATAACTTTGTTCTGTCACAAGTCAGAAATTGAGAGAATTTAATAAGATTTCAGCCTAGAAATTAAGCTGCTAATATAAATTGTACAAAAAAGCCTAATAATATTACTATTAAGAGAGCCCTGGCAGATGCTAGTTTGAATTGCCATACCTTTCACCAGCTCATTTATCAGTGTACGCAAATAGTTGGTTTGTTTCTTTTTCCCTTCACACACTTGAACCACGTCTGCCAGGTCCTGACGAACATCCTGGAGCAGCTTAGCTCCCATCTTCACTTCTCTCTCAAAGAACCGGAACAGAGGATCCTGATGGTCAAAACATTCAAAGTAAGATGCAGATCAAAGTTCTTGCTGGAAAACTGCTATGAAAAACAACCCCCAAATTCTGGGTGGATGGAGCAGTAACATTCTGACTACAAGCACTGAACAGGAAGATGGAGCCTGTGGTGCAGAAAGTGACTGCAGAAACTGTTTTACAACCAACAATCTCCTCTCTCTTGGAGAAGCATGAAAGTAGAAGTCACAGTTGAACAATTAATGCAGACTGCCTGGCTAGACTGTTTGCCATTGCATTTCTTCAAATGCTACCCAAAAGACATAAACCAGGTTTCAGGAGCATTTCAAAAAACCTAGGTCCCTTACATGGCTATGACACTCAAAATCAGCATTGACACGGGTTCCATTGACCCCTCAGCAGTGTAGCTGGTACTTCCAAATCACAATGCACCTGAACTTGTGCTTTTCCTATGCCCCCATTAAATAAAACATAACTCTTACTTTAATGTTTTCCACAGTCCGCTTCAGATGGTTTAGAGTTTGTGGGATAAGGTGAAGCCAGTTAGAGGCTGTGGTGTGCAGTGTCCTCATCCAGGCTGGGCGTCCGTCTGATGTAGAATCAGTTCTTGTCTTCTTCTCAGTTTCTGCATAAGCCAGATCATCCTCATCCTCCAGCATCTGCATTTTCAGCATTTTACTGATCATATCTATGCCTAAAACAGAAGATTTGCTGTTAGAGAAGCAGTGGCATCAAGGTTATAACGTCCTACTACATGCAAGAACAAGGACTTTCCATTATTCCTAATCTAGACCTAAGATTCAGAACTGCCCAGCTGTAGGTGGCTCCAGAAGCTTACAATAAAGCTTTCTAGAATCAAGATAGGAGCTTGCCATCTGGAAGACTCAATGTAACTGGCTTTTTTGATTCACAGGCTCCTGGTCACTTTCTGGATTACTCAAAAACCAATTATGTTGAGGGAGAAGGAGAAAGCTATTGACTCTTTAGCAAAACTTGTATTTCTTTTCTGCTTTTTAGTTAAAATGGTGGCCTGGTACTCTATGGAAGACATAGCTAAGTTCTGGATTTACCTTGTGTGGTGAGAAGAACTTTCTCTGCATTATTTGGCAGTCCCAGCCATGATGGTGTTTGTGTATCTGGGAGCATCTCAACCCACTGGACAAACTCTTCACGTCTGCAAGGCAGAGTTTTAATATTCATTAAAGGGTTTCCTCTGCTAGAATGCCAAGGTAATGCTTTGCCTGAGACAGACGTTTACACAGCACAGAAATACAGGTTATGTGCTCGGGTTTTTTTTTGTGTGCAGTTTTCTAATAAAAAAAAGTTGTATATAAGAGATTAGGATAAGGAAAAAATGATACCTGATTCCATCTGGCATCTGAATATCTTTGTGTCCATCAACCTTGCAAGCCAGTTTGAATTCACTGTCAAAACTTAAGGTGGTGAACAGACGTTCCAAGAAAGTGTTTAACAAACGTTGATCAAATTCATTATCGATACGACCTCCATAGATAGACTGGGCCATCAGTGTCTTCAGTGCAGACCAGGGGATCTTATCAGGGGAAATGTTCTGGCGACCCTATAATTAGCAGGAAACAATTGTTGAATCGACAACAGCTTTTTTGTGCCTACTCATTTAACTTCCTTAATTTTTCCAGAACAGACTGTTTCAGTGAAGATCCAAAGTAATTTGTCACCTATGCCTAAGTACACAACACTACTTGCCTTTGCTGTATCATCCAGCCAGGTATCCACTGTGTCACAGGCAGATCTCAGGTCAGACTCTCCAAACTCATACTTCTTGGACCAGCCCAAGGGAGCATAGCGCAGGCGCTCTTGGATAATGGCATGGAACCAGGCAAGGAGGAAATATAAACGAGCACGCTCATTTGGAGACTAGAAGTGGGGAGAAAAAAACCAACACAAAACCAAACTTACTCAAGTGAACTGATAAAACCAAAACCTGCTAAAAGACTAGAAAGTATCAGATTTAATGCTAGATTGCTACTGAAACTGAATACATTCTACCAACAGAAAAAGCAACTACTACTTTGCTTGGGTGAGGAGAGAAAAAACACTTCAAGTACATCTTAATATCTCAGGTTTTATCATCTAAGGTAAGATTTCAACAAACATGTTCTTCCATTTAGTTTCATCAAGACAAACCACAGCCTCACCTTGCACATCCTAGAAACTGGAATGCTGCTGAAGGTCCTCAGCATGTTTGCCTTTACACCCGGAGGAGGCTCAAACACAAAGATCCGGCCGGCACGTAACAAATTCACTGGCACCTAGAGAGGATTAATAAGCTCAAATCCAGCTGCTTTAGCCTTCACTAAATTAAATCCCAGCACAGTTTGCATTAGCTTCAAAACCTCATGGTGAGGACATGAAGTACTGCCTTTCTTTTGGAAGTTAGGGGAATCAGCAAAAGGAAAAGTATCAAGTTTACAGCGACAGTTCAGTTATCAGAAAGCAAGGATAATAACTGCCCTGACAGGTGTGGATTTTCCTTCTTCTTTACTGCAGAAGGAAGTCATGAGAGAACCTTCCCTGGGGAGCACTCTTAGCTCTGCAAGCCAGTTACTCTGCAAAATAATAAAATTCTAAATCACCATTACCTTTGGATTAATCTCCATGGTAAGGAAGAGCCTGAAGCAAGCATGGGGTTGCAGGGAATGTAGTTTCTTTTCTAGCTGCATGAGCCAGCCAGGAGCCAGGTGAACATTCTTCAGCATTACCCATCTATGAATTTTTGAAACAGAACAAGTGTCTTTTAGTGAACAGCTTATGGATCCTGGCTGTGATCATCACAAAGAGCAAGAGAATGTATCAATGCTACAGATTTTCCTCCCTCTTTTAAACTTGCCCTCTACACAGAATCAGTTACTAGGTACTGTAAATGAATTAACTTTCTTGTTTTGCAGGTACAACCTACTTCTCCTGAAAATATTTAAACAGATGTGCTTACTATTACAAACTCAAATTCAAAAGATAGGCCTACTCTTTTGTTTTACCCACAGTTTTATCTCTTTAATTAATAGATAACTTCCCCCTTTTACCTTTCTACTAGGCAGTATTCTAGCTGAAAATGAAATAGAACTTACCTTCCAGATTTCACTGCTGTGTTTATTGCTTTATCTGCTTGGTTAAACCCTTCCGCAGAACCTGAAAGACAGAAGGGTTGCTAAATCTCTTCCTGCTAACAATGTTATTTATGCTTAGATGTTGAAATAAGGTATGCTCTTACCAATAGCAATAGAAGTAATCTGTGTATTCTGCTCAGCTGCAAGGTCTTCAACATGACCACTGGCATCATAACCAGGCACTGAACACATCAGCACAGGGGTATTTGGTTTCACCTGTGCTCCAAGAAGTTGAAAAGGATATGAATCAATCACTAGATAAATATGAGAATGCATTAAGCTCAGTGTTTCTTCCCTCTGTACAACTAAAACTAAATGTTACTCTTAGTTTTACTTAAAAAAAAAAGAAAAACAATCCACTCCTCATACCAGAGAAGGGAAAGTGGAAGAAATGTTCATTGGATAGCTTAACTCATTGCGGAACTCACGCAAGGTGGCCCCAAGCATTTCAAATCCAAGTAGTTTACCTCTGTATCCACAATGTGTGTCAGATCCAAAGGCTGCTCCATAATGGACATGAAAGACTCTCCAAGATTTGTTGAAACAAAGGTATGTGCCATGGCCAACAAACGATCTGGACGGAAGGCCTGGATCAGAAGCAAGCGATGAATGGCCTGTCCAATGGGAGCTGGAAACAGGAGACAGGATTAGATGGACCCTCCTCTCTTCAATTCTCCAATCAATTTATCCCCATCTTGTTCTGAAGATTACATATTTAGAAAGTTAATAATCCTTTTGAAAGATGCAACTTTTTAATGAAATGTTTAATATTCTGTTTTC
>VYZP01058443.1:549-12188 GCA_013400635.1 Hypocryptadius cinnamomeus
GAACATTTCACTGAAGTCAGGGAATACGTCCAGTAAGTAGGTTAGCTGTTTCTAGAAAAAAAAAAACCTCACTATCTACCAAGCTGTGTTTCAAACATCTGATTAAGTGTCAATATCCAGGACATAATCTTCAAAATGAGAGTCTTCAACAAATAGTTTTATATGACTTAGCTATCGCTTTTGCTCCTTAGCAGAAGCATTTTCAATCCGAATGCAGCCAACAAAAAAAACTACCAAAACCACCCATATTCCATTACAGAAGCATGCTAAATGAAATTATCTGCACAAATTATTCAACAGGGAAACTGAGAGCACACGAGGCAAGTGAGAAACACATACTGCCCCTGCTGCAGAGGCTATCTGGTTATAAGTTCTTTGGCTTTGCTTTTAAATAAAAGCACTATTTAACCTTTTACTCCACAGCTTCTTTGTGATAAAGCACACCTTAAACAGTTACTAAAACAGCTGTGGCTCAAACCTACTCCTACTGTACTCAATCAGAAATGAGAAAACACATTTGCTCTCTCAACATTTCAGAATTAGCATTTCAGCTTCAGCTGAAGACACCATCCTTGTCTGTAACCATTTGTATCAATATCCATGCTATTTGCACAAAAAAAACTTGTAACATAAAGCTAAACATAAAAAGTACAGAGAAAAGCTACACCTTGGCAAGGTTGATCCAAGCGCTGCAGCAAGGATCGAGCACCACACCTCCACTGCAGATGTCAACACAAATGCCATGTCATGGCTGGTCAAAGCCAAGCATTTCTACTCCTCCAGGTAAAGAGAGCAACTGAAAATTTTCTCTTTGGGCTATTACAACTTCATTGAGACTAAAATCTTAACATTTTTTAGGACTCAATGCACACTAAATCCCCACATTCCTAAGTGGGATTGCTAAGCAGAAACATCAATAGAAAATGTGATAACCCAAATATGCAGTGAACAACTCGTGCAGAGCCCAGCAGCCATGGCTGAGCTGAGGCTGAAAGAGAAGAGCATCCATCAGCTCTGGCTAATGACCTTTGCTCATCTCCCCCCTCTCAGTCCCACAGCCCAGTTCTGACTAATGCCTGTTTTTCTACAGTTAACATTGAAGGAGTTAAAAAGCATATTGTCCTGTCAATGTTTCACACACAGTAACTTCCATACTGACCTCTAAAGTATCACCAGGTATAGTTGGATTCCCCAGAAAAACTAATTAAGCTTTTACTCAGTCTTTATGTAATACCAGTCATGTGAATCTCTCATGATATTCCAGAACACTGCCTTTAGACCTATACATTCAGTCAACTACTGCATGAAGGGGGAGGGATAAAGCTACCACTAGGAACTGCTACACAGGCCCAGGAAACAAAGCAGGATAACAGTGGATAAGGGAGTTGGTCAGTATGACCCAAGAACTCCATCAGAATTTCCTGTTAACTAGATACTATTTTTCTACTTAATTTGTAAAGAACTCACTGTAACATGACAGAAAACATTTTTGGAAAATATCTCACTGTAACAGCCTTTTGTTTAGGAATAAGTTTTATTCCTAAAGACAGTCAATGCACTTCTTGATGTGTGGGATAAGAGAACTTCATGTGAAAATAAAAACAACACACAAAGCCCCCCAGCCTTTAGAAACAACTGAGTTGTTCAGATTTCAAGGACAGATACTTTAAGATTTCAAAGTAACACTGTAACAGCAGCCTATTTCATCAATATGCTCTGAAAAGAACGCTATGGAACCTTTAGAGAAGCCTAAATAAGCAGGCAGAAGATTTCCTTTCCACATGCAACAGAGCTGAATTCCTGAAGGCTCTACCTCTATTGATTAGAAGTACAACCAGCCACAAAAAGATGCTTGCTTGCCTTAAAATCCCATTGTACTTCTTCATTGCCATAACATTTGGAACTAAAACATTACGAAAATACTGTTGTTTCACAAGAATTGCAATGCACATTTCTGTTAGGTTTCCTTTTCTTCACCCATGCAGTTACACTCATTAATATAGGAAATGATAAATGTAGTTCTGAGTGTCTTGCACAGATAAACAAACACTGCAATCAGTTCTTCTGGTCTCCTTTAACTCTCATCTGACTACAGTAATGCAAACTCTACTTGCATTGATAATAATCACCCTAAACATAAGCATATCTGGTTTAAACAAAAAAAAAAAACCCAAATAACCAAAAAAACTTACTTTTCCAGTTTAATTGGTTAAACAATTCCACTCACTCCTTCACATGACAGGCGTGACACATCTTACTTACAGTAAGGTATTTTACATGACCAGGGTTCAAATGACACAGAACTACTGCAAGGCATTTCCAGTGCCCACAGTCACAGCTTATTGCAAATCACAGCAAAGAACAAATGCTCAAAGACTTCCTCGTGAAATTAAGCATCCGTGAAATTCACTACAAACCTATATTAGAATGCACTCAGTCTGACTGGTATTGTAACTTGTCTGATAAAGCAGATTGCTTTATCCAAAGACTGGTGTTAGCAATGTTACTACAGATCACATAGAATTTTTTCTAAATAGAAAAAATTATTAAAGGAATAGTTAAATTTATATTTTTCTAACACATTTTATAACTCAGTCCTTTGAGTTAGACAAATTTGCTACTCTTGAAGGTAAATAATTTGATTCTTAGAAACATTTGCCTCAAAAATCTCACTTAACTTTGAATGTCAAAAATTTTAAGTCTCATCACTTTTTATCCTAAATAGCGATTCTGTCTTCTATAAACACTAGTCATTTTCCAAAGATAGGATTATAGCTACATCAAAATATAGCTTTTTAACATCAAAAATATCTTTTTTAGTTTTTGAATCCAACTATTTCAGAATATAGCCTAAATCACAAAATTCAATATTATACTGTGAAGCTGTAATCAAAAAGGCAAATGCAAAGCTCATATTGTTATTTGTAAAATATATGGAGATTTACAAAGGCAGAGACTAGATAATATTAACATCTTAAAATTCTTATAAATGACAGCAAGTATAATGCTTCTTTTCCCTTTTTTTTTTTTTAATTTTTAAACCCCAAAGAAAATATCTTAACAGTAAACACCCCTAAATATTGTCTTAATGTACTTAAGATAAGAATACTTACTGCCAGGCATTGTTAATCAGGGATCTGTCTTCAATTTCATAAAAACATAAGAAACTATGAAGAAAACAAACAAAACAACAAAGTCAAGACTATAGCTGAAGACAATTTACATCCAAATATGCTCAGTAACTCATGCAGAATGAGCATTCTTCAGTTCCAATACCAGAGAGGCTGTTACCACAGACATCCAGATATCCTCTTAGCAGACCAGACTAGATGTAGATTTTTCCTGTTCCTGAAATGCAGTCATTCTGTTCTTGCCTTTGATGCTGGAGTAAACATTTTTCTGTTGAGTACTGTGACCTTCCCAAGTGCCACTGTTTAGGATGATAAATCCTGCACATCTCACAGGATACTTCCACTCCAGCTCCAAACCACAGCACTTCCCTGTTAAAATGCCTGAGACGCTTCTGTTCAACACTACAAAAAACAACTGAAAAACCCGTGTGGCCCTTTCTAGGGCATTTTTGTCCCAATACCAAAAAGACAGATTATAGATCAGAGTGCAACCTCCTATACACAACAACTGCTCAAAGGAGTTTTGATGCAATGAAATACATTCATAAAATGAACTCATCTGAAATTATAACAATCCATTTTAGATATAAAAGTAGCCAAATCTACTGTTCCTTTAATTAGCACTAAAATGCAAATTATTTGAAGATTTTTCTGTATTAAAGGAGTGCGTTTGGCTTTTACTAATTGCCAAATGCAAACTCCCCACAAACACACTTTTCCACAAAACAGAAAAAAACCTCAGTTAGTGATACTGAGTGTTGCTTTCTTCAAAAATAAAATAAATAAATGATATTCAGCTAATAATTGTATGTATACATACACCAAAAAACTGTAATTCCACAGACGGATAATGTGAGAATAAACATCTCATTTGGTCAACGTATGTTTTAATGACCACATATTAAAGCAATGCTCATAGTTGCTAAAAATAAACTTTATTCTCATATATGCATTTCAATCAAATGTTCCAATTTGCTGACAGCAACTGGGATTAAAAATAGTACTTCCAAGTAAGTTATTTAAAATATCCCATCTATTAGAAAGCTGGGTGTCCCTCTCCAAGGGCAGCATGAGAAGCAGTGTAATTTTATAAAAGGAAATGCACTGTGGATTGTCATGTCCAACAGACACATGGAGAAGCAAAACCTCTGGTTCAGAATGTAGTTATGGACCTAGCTGAAACATTACAAAAAACAGATTTACTGACATAAAAGAATATAAAAAAGCAGAGAACCTGGTGAGAGTTTCAGGGAGTCAAGTGCCAGAGACTCAAGAGTGTTTTACTGACCATCTCCAGCAATCAGGAATTCAATACATTTTCCTAAAACACAACCACTGCTGTCAGCAAAGTCAACTCACTTTTACAAGATTTTTAGAAGAGTCTTCTGCAGAAATTACTAGAAAAGCTGTATCAACTAAGACATATAGAAAATATCTGTTTTAAAATAATTCACTGGGTTTTTAGTCATTTTATGATCTGAAACAGGACCCAAAATCCCCCATGGAGGTGGCCTGGCCTCTACATGCAGAACAGAGCACACAATTTCCTCTCCATAAAGTCTTCAACCACTGTCTCACTGGGCCTAGGACAAAGTTTAATGCACAGATGCTGTCACCTGTTACAGCAGAACAGAACTAAACCAAACCAAGAAGCTTCCCACTGTGAGTCTGCTCAGCTATTTGTCACTGAACTAAAATTTTACCTAACAAAAGAGGGGAACCCCCCCCACACACACATAATTTGGTGAAGCAGAACTTAGCTAATTAAAAGAGAGCTATGGAAAATCATGAGATACCATTTAGTTTCCTATCCTAACACTTACTGCTTAACACATTCCATGTCAATTTGTGATGGAACCAGATGCAACTTATGGATATCAAATCTACACACTGTTTTCTTCACCAAAGCAACTGACTCCTGGATATCAGGAAGGTAAACAAAATCATACCTACTTTTCTGTGGAGTACTAAGAGTCATTGTGTTTTTTCTAAGCATATAACAACAGTTCTACATGTAATTATAATCAATGTGCAAAGCTAGTGAATGTACCTTAAAAGACAGAGGAACACTTGCATGACACATAAAATCGTTCTTCTGAAGAAAAACTTTCAGTTTTCTTTTGAGATGATTTTACATCATTTGGCTAGGAAATCCAATGTCAATTTATTGTTCATCACAACAAGGATAAAAATACAGTTTGTTCTTTTTTTTTTTTTCATTAACTAACCTGGGATATGAAATTAAAGGATAGTTTATAAGCACAAATATTTCTTATTATCACAAGATTCCAGAAATGGCATTGAAAGCCAAACAGAAAAGCACAGATTGTTTTCCTGTACGCCCTAATACAATGGACCTCTTTAAAAAACTTAAAATGGAAAAATGTATAAAACCTTATGTTACAAGTAAAGAAAGAGAAGTCAGCATACCTGAGATTTTGTATTTTCTTCCAATAAGCCCTCTGTTATGTTATTATGTAACACCATAAATATTTAACTTGATTTTGAGTCTCCAAAATGAAACTGCCATCTGGACTCCTTTTCATTCCTCCAACTTAAGCCAAATAAAGGCAGAGGCTTAAGTACCTCTCACAGCCACACAGACATGAATTGAAAAATTAAAAATCCACTGTACATTTACTTTTTAGATCACTTAGCTCTCCACTCATACTTCTTCTCTGAAAAATTAATCAATGCCTTTTGCTTTGAAAGTAGGCAAATGGCCAATGCAATGCAAGATTAATACATCACATGTTCATTCCTAAATATAGACCATTAAGCTCAAACCATGATTACAAGAACCCAAAAAAATGCAATACAAAATGGATTTACATACCACAGCGTAATTCTGGGAAAGTACCTGACTTTAATCTGAATTACTTTTCTCAGTGGGAGAGGAAATGCCACGTATGAAGCTGGATCAATTAATGAGACTACCCTGCTCTCTTACCCAAGACAGAATGCACCTACAGAAAACATGATTTGCTTTCACTTCAAAAAACTACCTATCTTCAAATTGTTTAAAAATTGTGTGGTAACTTTACAAGGATTACTTCCTCATGCAGCTAGGCTGGGCAGTTAAAAGTCACTGACACCAACCAAAGCTGTTCCTAACCCGTACTTTATAATTTAGATTTTATCATTATACTTGAATTGCCAACTCTGGTGAGTATTCTCACACCACCTTCAACTTGCATGCAATATAAAATTTGTTCATTCTTTTCTACTGCACAAGTTTGGATCAGAAGTAGAGAGAAGTTACTGCCCATCACGAACCACGACTTGTGATAGATTTGCAATATTGCAAACAGTTGTTTAAGTGCAAACTGTATTTTAATTACATTTTTGTAAGGTGTTTTCATGAATGAGAAATTCATCTCATTCTAGCAGCCTTTTTTACACAAATATTAAAACTGTTATTAAAAGGCTTAAATAAAATCTATGGATGGGCCTATCAGGACACTACAATCAAGATTTCAACTCCAAACCACCAATTTATCAAAGAAATTTCACCATATGTTTAAGAGCATTAACACCAAGTCTTCAAGCAAGATGTCCTGAACTTACTTGAGAAAATATTTCAAAATATTTAGAATTAATGACAAATGTTTTAGGAAGTAACTACCTATAAAATCCCAAAGCCTTGGCTGTTAACTCTGGGTTTAGCTGACCTACTCAGTTTGCACAGCAAACATTGATGTAGCTTTGCAAAGTGAAACCCCTGGGCTAGCAAACTGGGTTGTGATACAGCAACTATAACTCTGGTTTAAAGTTATAGGCTTTCCCACAAGTCCTACAACAGCACAGAGACAATGCACACCACAGTATTTTCTTCCTTGTATCTCAGCTCAAAGGACCACAGGATCCCTTTCTAGTTGTATCCAAAAATAAACGCTGTACTATGGTTTTCAGTAACAGGATTTGTGAACCCACACCTTAATTACCTAAAGCATGGCTCCGTGATGCACAATTAACTTTAAAGACGAAGCCAAGAAAGCTCACAGTGTCATCCTCCTGCCAATCTGCACTGTGTCCGGCTAATACCTTACTGTCTTAAGGTCCATTTGAGGAAAAGCTGCTGAGGGAACTCCCAAAGCCACAGTCCCGCCCGGTAAAAGCGGGGGAACCCGCTCGCTGTGCCCGCAGCTCCCGTGGCGAGCAGAGCCGTCCGGAGGCGGAGAGCCAGCCTGCCAGCCCTTCCCCGGGAGCAGCGCCCACAGGGACAGCCCGAGCCGCGGCCACGGCGGGTCCAGGCTGAGGCCATGCCCTGGGGCTTCTCCTCCCGCGCCAGCCTGGCGGCCCGAGCCTCCCGCCACTCCCTCAGCGCCCACCCCTCTGCCGCGTCCTTCTCGCTCCCAAGCGTGGAGAAGGGGAAAGAAACGAGAGATCGCGACGAGGAGGCGACTGCGAGGTTGAACACGAGTGGCCGTAGCAGTGCCCGGCTGCCCCAAACCCACCTCAGCCTCCCCTCCGGCTCGGTTCAGCAGCCGCCATCTTCACCCTCTCCCCCTCCCGCCCCCCGCTGAGTGCTCCGTAACGCAGTGCACGCCGGGAGCTGTAGTTCTATGCGGAGTCGTTCCTGTCCTTTTCCGCCCATCCCTCCCACAGAGAGGGGACGCTGAGAGGTCGCGGCGGACGAAGAAGCGCCCCGACACGGCACGGAGGGACAGCTCCGGGGCATGGGGCCCCGCCAGGCGCGGGCCGGCTGGGCGGAGGTCGCGGAAACGGACCACAACTCCCAGAGTCCCTTGCGGCGTGGGCTCGCCGGCTCCTGGGGGCGGCGCTCCCCGTGTCCCGAGCCCGGCCCCGCGCCGTGAGGGCGGCTCGGTGCCGCGGGCGGGACTTGGTGCCGGTGCCCGATGGGTCCGGCCCGGGCGGGGTGCTGGGTTCCTCTCAGCCAGAGACTGAAGGAAGAGGCAGGGGAGGGTGAGCGGTGCTGGACGCTTTACTGAGATCGGAGTTCAAATTCACCTACACAGACCGTGATGCCAAACCCCGGTGAAAATCAGTGAAGCCCAAGGCAGCACAATCTTTAGTCTGTTTTCCTTGAAATAATGCTGGCAGCTTCCAAATCTGATGCCAGACTTTCCAGACAAGCAAGGGAAAAGCAGAAGTCTTTCACAGAATCGTTAAGGTTGGAAAAGACTTCCAAGATCTTTGAACCCAACCTATAACCTTGTCAAGCACCATGGCACTGAGTGCCAAGTCCAGTGGCTGAGCACCACCACCTCCCTGGGCACCCTTTTCCAACGTGAACCACCCTTTCAGTGAAGAATGTTCTCCTGATGTCCAGCTTGAACCTCCCCTGGTGCAACTTGAGGCCATTTCCTCTTGTCTTGTTGCTTTTTGCCTGGAAAAAGTGACTGACCCCCACCTGGATACAACCTATTTTCAGACAGCTGTTGAGAACAAGAAGGTCCCCCTGAGCCTCCCTTGCCCCAGGCTAAAAACTCCGAGCTCCCTCAGCTGCTCTTATCAGCCTTGTGCTCCAGCCCCTTCCCCAGCACTGTTGTCCTTTTCTGGACATATTGCAGCACCTCAATGTGATTTTTGCCATGAGGAGCCAAACACAGGAACACAGGAGTTGAGGTGTGGCCTCACCAGTGCTGAGTACAGGGCGACACTCAGGGCTCTTAAGCTATTGCTGATACAGGCCAGATGCCATTGACCTTCTTGACCACTTGAGCAAACACTGGCTCATGTTCAGCCACTGTTGACCAGCACCCCCAGGGCCTTTTCCATCAGCATCTTTCCAGCCACTCTTCCCCAAGCCTGCAGTGCTGCATGCAGCTGTTGTGACCCAAGTGCAGCACCTGGCACTTTGCCTTGTTGAACCTCATACATTGGTCTTGGCCCATCAATCCAGTCTATAGCCCTAAAAGCCCATTTCTTGTTGTAGTAGCTCCTTCTAAAGGAGAACATGTCAATCCATTTGAGTTTATATATTTCAGTGACTTCAGTTCTGCTTATGTTTATCTGTTAAAAACTAGCATTTCACTTTCTTATGCTTTTGAAACTACTTGAAACTTTCCTTTCACCAATAGTAGAAACAGGATCAGTGTTTCACTTGTGTTTCTTGAAAACAATCCCTATAAATGTGAAACTGAGGAAGTGAGATGTCTACACGTCTCACAGTTTTCAGCAGTATCCAAAACATGTTAATTCATGAAAATTGGACAGACTTTCACATGTGGGTGCAACTGAGCAAGTCAAAGGAGTAAACTGTAGTCCTTCTTATTCATTTATATCATTTCTGAAATACAGCTTATGGCTTTGAACTCTTGGGGCCAAACATGACGAAAGTGATAAGACACAGTGAACAGCCAGCCTTCCATAAAAATGTGTATTGAGTTACTGCCTGCAAAGCAGAACATGTTGGCATTAGCAGCCAATTTCTTAAGGTTTCTGCCAACAACAGTCAGAACTACATAGATCTACATTTGCCCTTTGTCCTTTAAGTACAGCTGGTGATAATAATCCTCCTCATTTTCTGAAACCTAGAAGAAAGTTTTGGGTTTTTTTTCATCAGCCAAAAATTCAAATGCATTATTATGGTCTTAACTCATGTCAGATGCAGCTTTAGTTCAAAGATCGTTTTCTAACCATCAGCTACAGGCAGTCTGCTCTCTTTACCAAAGTGCTTCATTCCAGCTCTTTGTCTCATTTTTCTTTTCTCTGTGCATAAGGGCATGCAGGCTCCAACGTTCTCGTCATGCCATATGGTTTTAGCAGAATGCTGGCAACCAGTGCAATTGCTAGATCTTACTAGTTGTCTAAACAGAACAAGCAGCAAGCCAGGTTGGAGCCACAGCTCACAGATATTAAATGTAACACTGTGAGTAGCATCCTGATTTCTCCAAAACAGTTTAAAACCAGTTTAAGTTGCCTGACATTATAGTTCCTGTTTCTGTGATGAATACTCTTTATTCTCTGAGGGTTTTCAAAATGTTTTCCCCCATTTTTATTGTTTTAAACACATATGTGTATATGGAGTAGCCTTACAAAGCTCAGATAACAGAAAAAATACAGTGTTGGTATTGATGTTTGTTTGAAGACAGCTGATATGTTTCAAAGCAGGCTTTTATTACATTATTACATAAATCATGTGGTATGTAAGACAATAAAAGTCAATAAAACCCTTAGCATAATTGTTTAAAACAACTGTTTTCCTAATTCAGTTTCAAAACAGAGGAAACAGCTGTAGTCTATGAATATATATGTGTTGATCTCTTTGAGCTTCCTTATGTGTTACATAATGGGTAGCAAATTTGTTGTGAATTACAAGAATTTTTCATTTTAGTGAGGACATCAGAAGAGTATCCAGACACCTTTTTGTCCAACGCCAATTTTTCATTTCCTGTCAATGAAAGATGGACCTGATCCTTTGACCACATCTAGACTGACAATCAAACTACCCAGTAAGATTAAGAAAAAGTTGAACTGCATACATAAAACATTGCTGTATGGGAAATTTGCAGCCAAACTATCTGGTTTTACACCCCCTCATCCCAAGCCCATCAAGGTGGACTGGCCAGTTTTGCTTGAATATCTCCTCAATCTCCTGGAGCAACAGTTTGTACACATGCTGGTCCACATATGCACAAAACTCCATGGTCCAAGTGACCTGCTTTTACAGTTCTTTAAAAAGTGATGGTCATCATTTTGGAGCAGTCCAGTGGATGGCAACAGAGGTAAATGGAGGGAGCTGGGTCTGTTCAGCCTTGGGAAGAGACAGCTGAGAGGGGACCTCATCAAAGTCTGTCAGTGTCTGTAGGGAGGTGTCAGAGGACAAACCAGGCTCTGCTCAGTGGTGCCCAGCAATAGGACAAGAGGCAATGGGCAGAAACTGATGCACAGGAAGCTCCATCTGAATATGAGGAAGAACTTCTTTATTGTGTGGGTGACTCAGTACTAGAACAGACTGTCCAGAGAGTTGGTGGAGTCTCCCTTACTGGAGATATTCAAGAACTGTCTGAATACAATCCTGTGCCATATGCTATGGGATGACCCTGCCTAAGCAGGGAAGTTGGAGCAGATGACCCACGGTGGTCCCTTCCAGCCTTATCCATGCTGTGATTCTATGATTATTATATTAGCAGAACTTTTAGAGCTTTCACTTGAGTACTATCTAAAGTGTGAGACTAAAACATCTTGTTCAGCAGCCAATAATAAAATGTGAATTGCATGAGTAATTTGGCAGCAGCAGTTCTTCATTTTCTGATTGGATTACTAAGTCACCTAAGACTGCAATCAAATGTTCAGTATTTACAGCAAGCAGCAAAAAGTACTTCAGTTTGAAGTGCTCATGGAGGTTCAAAAGGTATCAAGAATTAGTTAGCCTTAAATGGTCTAAGAGAATGAGATCTTCAAGGAGTTTTAAAGAAAAAAATAAAGTAAAAAATCCCCCAAAATTAATGCACCCCAATTAGAATATAATGCAGGAATAATAGAAAGCTGATAATGGTTTTATACCCATGTAAGGACGATAATGTTCATTGTAAAATGTTA
>VYZP01058445.1:0-10965 GCA_013400635.1 Hypocryptadius cinnamomeus
TGAGGGATTTCTACTGGTCAAGAGACACTGACTTGAGCTTCCCAGAGGAGGGGAACTGGCATAATGTGGCAATTAACAGTAGAAGGTTATAATAATAACAATAATAATAATAATAACAATAATAATAATAATAACAATAATAATAATAATATACACTGTGCAACAGTTAAAGCCCCACATTATCCACATGCACAGGAGATGCAGTGTACTGAAACATGAATTAACAGAATAAATAACAGGACAAATAACCCAATGCTCAGTTTCAACCCATCACTGGTTATGGAATAGGTATTTGACACACATAGGTTAGAGGACATTTCACCAAATATTCTGCACTCTCAGAAATGCAGATACACTCATCACCCAGAGCCAACACTCCCCTGCTGCAATCTATTACTTTGCCAGCCCAAATCACCTGCCAGCTCAATCATCCCAAATTGGCCATTCCAAGCCCATCAGTGCCAGGATGAGGGCAAAGGGCAGTTTGTGGCACAAAACTCACTCAGGGCATTGCTGTTTATCATCCCTCACTCATGGAATATAAGTTATTTACCTGGCTCTCCACACCCATAATCCCAATCCACACCTCCTCCTACCCCATTTTTGATCTCCACATGAGTTATGCAAGCAAAGCTGTTTATTACAGGGATGGACACACTCCTCCCCAAAACATGCCCCTCTGTGCTACTGCACTGAAAACCTTCATCAAACAACACCATGGAATATCTGCCTGCATGTTTGGTCATGTCTCAGGATGTCCCTCGGGGCTATGGAAAATGCCCTTAGAGAATGGGATCCTGCATGGCACCTGAGCTGGTACAGTTACATTCCTGTACCAACAGAACATCAGCAGTGCTGCTGCCTCTACTGCAGAGCCAGAAGTGAAAAGCAATTCAG
Source organism: Hypocryptadius cinnamomeus (assembly GCA_013400635.1). Taxonomy (NCBI): domain Eukaryota; kingdom Metazoa; phylum Chordata; class Aves; order Passeriformes; family Zosteropidae; genus Hypocryptadius; species Hypocryptadius cinnamomeus. The sequence goes on from VYZP01058445.1 coordinate 898, forward strand.
ACTAGAGTCTGCATTGGAATTGTTTTAATAAGATGGAAAATCATAAAACCCTCCAGTGAGGAGTTTTTAAGACACTTTTCTAAACAAATATTACATCAGTTGAAACATTTTAGAACTTCAAAAATGAACAAGGAAATGGGTGATCTATGCTATACTTCACACAAATGAAGCATTTTTATGGCACTGTAATACTTTCATGGTATTTCCTGAAGTTATGTATTATGAACACATAAATGATAACATTTCTGTTCCTTTTAAAACTGAAAATTAAAGCTCTTAAACAGAGCTAGTGGTGAGATGGGAGCTTTGGCTGTGGCCAGAAGTCCCAGTCCCTTTTCTTACCCCTCTTTGGAGTGCTTTCCCAGTCAGGTAAAAGCCACAGCAGTTGTTCCACTGGCAAGAGCTGCAGCAGCTCCCTACGCTCAGACACTTTCACACAACAACCAATACACTGCTCTTGAGCTCAGCTTCTCTTTTGTTTCAGGCCAAACACCAGCCTTGTTCTTTTTGCTCTAGACATGCATGAATTTTGTGAGGAAAAGTAAAATCATTGTCTTTGAGCCCCATCCTGCCTAAGCAGCTCTTTCCATGCCCTGCAAACCCCTTGGAAATGGGATGGCAGAGAATTGGCTGCCTGGTAGCACCTGGACTCAGCTCAGTGTGACCCACTGTGAATTGGGTGCCAAGTGGTGCCTGTTTGAGATCAGAAGGGAATCAGCTCCAGACAAAGCAGCACAGCAGATGGGCCCGAGGCTGTTCCATAGGTGGGCAGCATCTGCAGGGCCAGCTGCTGGAATTTAAAAGCCTCTCTCTCTCTGGCCAGAAAGGACCTTTCCAGGGGCCAAATCTACTTCTGACAGCAATGCCAGGATCACTCTGTCCTCCTCCATCTGCCAAAAATACCCTGGCTTGATGATGGCTTTATGCAGATTCTATGGTCCACAATGGGACAGCATCCCCTCTCCATTATAATTTACCTCCTCAGGTGGGCACAGGCCTTGCATATGGCTGTGGTTTGTACTTGTATAAACAAATAATTATTAACAATAAAAATTATTATTAACAATAAAAATTATTGTTATCAATAAAATTAACAATAAAAATGATTATGAACAATGTTATTTATTAACAATAAAAATGTGAAATATCAGCTACGTACCCGAGCACAAGCAAAGGAAGTTCTTACAAGTCTTTGGACAAATGTCTGAGAAGAGCTGAAACATAATTCGACCAACTAGAAAATAATTTTAAAAAAATAATTAGAGTTTTAGAACTGTCTGGAATAAGAANGTACTTGTATAAACAAATAATTATTATTAACAATAAAATCATTGTTATCAACAAAAATGATTATGAACAATAAAAATGTTATTTATTAACAATAAAAATTTGAAATATCAGCTACATACCTGAGCACAAGCAAAGGAAGTTCTTACAAGTCTTTGGACAAATGTCTGAGAAGAGCTGAAACATAATTCGACCAACTAGAAAATAATTTTAAAAAAATAATTAGAGTTTTAGAACTGTCTGGAATAAGAAAATCTGCATATAAATCAATCTGTATGTTCTAAAAATGTAATTCTCTGAGAAAAGGTTATTTTATCAAGCAGAATAAGAAAACATCTTAAGTATACATATATTAAAACACACAGCAAGAAAGAAGAATAACAGGATTGTAAAAAAAAAAAAGACATTAAGTAATATAATTCCATCCAATTTATCAGAAGTCCTAGAGATTCCATTGTGATTTGAACCTGGAAAGTCAAGCTGATTTACTAAAATAGTTGAATCATGTCAGATCTTTTCCATTTTGAAAATGATTTCCCATAAATACAGGTCCTCAGAGAGCTGGAGCAATTCCCTCCCCAATTACTGTGTTTATACAAATACATTAATAATCACATTTCCACAGTTTTCCCTGTGATCATTACCTACAAATTCCAACTGGCTTAGCTCCATATTGTGCTGAGGATTACAGCTGCATTGGCACTCTTGGCCCAAAATCCTTCAGTTTAAAAAAACCCCAGATGAATCAAACAGGGAAGATGAAAGGCAGGCAGGACTAATGCTCCACTTGCCAGATATTATGAACCAAATGTTTTCTCTTTGCTACTGGTGGTAGTTGTGTTATGTACCTTCCAAATCTATTAAAATACTGCTGAAAAGTGGTTGAATATAAAGAAAACTGCTTTAAAACTGATTTACATTTTCTATTTTATTTTCCAAGGTATTGGGATGTATAGTACTAAAAAAACCCCGTGACAAACTGCTCCCAAATGTATGAAATCTTTAAAAAGGACACAATTAATAAAGAAAAAATTGGTATCTCTGCAGGCTGTAAAACAATCCATAGAAGCCTCACTGTTGGGCAGAATTACAAGGAGACCAGTAATAATCTGTCAATGAGCACTACACTCTAGTGGTGCACACTGGTAAGACTTCATTTTAAAAAGTAACTACTCCAGCAATAACTTCTCTTTTCTTTCCTTTAAAGAAAAAAAAAAAAAATTCAAATGTATTTCATTCAATACTTAGTCACCAAAAAAATTTTTGAGAGGCTCCTAAGAAACTGCATTCAATTTTAAGGCTCTGTCCAAATATATGCAATTGTAAGATGGTGAATTGTTGGTTCAGAATGGAAGAAATAAAATAACAGCATCAGTACTTGATAATCTTAGATAAAAATTCAAGATGCCTTGAGCTGTTGAAAGGTCTGAATCCATTAACTGCAGCAAGAATGTTCTCTAAGCATTCATCATTACAGCAGGAAAATCCAAAGGAAATGGGTAGAGAGAGTGTCTAAAGAATGAAGAAACAGGGAATATTCAAAGATTCCCCCATCAAACAGCAGTTCTGTAACTACCACTATGACAGGATGGCTATTTGCAAGTGAAGAACCCATTCTAAGCTGTGAGGATTGAAGATTCCTACAAGGAACACAACAGAGAAGACAGTTTATTTGAAGAGTTCCCGATTTTCATTATAGCCCAGGAATTCAGGAGAACACAAATCCCATTTCTCTGCTGCACAAGCACTGGACTGAGCAGTGACCGAGCGCTTCAGAGAGCCACGTCCAGGTTCTACAGGATCTTGGAAGAGAACTCCACAATGGTTTGGCTTGGAAAGGACTTTGAAGTTCACCCAGTTCCAGCTCTACTGCCACGGGCAGGGACACCTTCCACTGTCCCAGGTTGCTCCAAGTTCTGTCCAAGCTGGCCTTGGACACTTCCAGGGATCCAGGGGCAGGCACAGCTTCTCTGGGCACCCTGTGCCAGGGCCTCCCCACCCTCACAGGGAGGAATTTCTACCTAAAATCTCATATAAACCCATTCTCCTTCAGTTTGATGCCTTCTCCCATTGCTCCATGCCCATGTGAGTCCCTCTCCAGCTCTCCTGGGGCCCCTCTAGGTCCTGGAAGAGGCTCTGCGGTCTCCCTGGAGCCTTCTCTTCTCCAGGCTGAACAGCCCCAACTCTCTGTCTCTGCAGGAGAAGATTCCTCCTGCATTCACTGTGTGAAATAACACACAACACTTTCCAGGGAAAAAGCTGCCACTACCCCCATCCTGCTCTCCAGCCCAGCTGCTGCTTCACCAAGGTGCCAGCTGCCAAGTAACTGAGGGCTGTTAGTCCCTGCAGGCTCCAGAAGGGACTTGTGCTCTGAGGCATAAATTGTAAAAGGATTTTGCTGCAAACCCACCACATTTAGCACCTGAAGCAGCAGACACCACCACTGTGGTGTTCACTGGAAGAACTCTCTTATGTTCTTGCAGGTGACAAGGCAGAAGATGGAAGGAGACATTCATAACTAAGGTATCAGTTTCAGCAGTATTTTTCACCAGTGCTTTGTCAATAACAAAGTCTGCCAGGTGCTCATAAAATCACAGAATGATTCCTGCAGGAAGGGACCTTAAATCATCCAGTTCCATGTGCAGGGACACCTCTCACTACATCAGGTTACTCCATGCCCATCCAGCCTGATCTTTTTATGCCCTTTAATCCTCCACATTCTAATGCACATATATCCAAGACCCAAAGATGACAGATCCAGTTTATAAGCTGAGGGCTGTCTCCTCCATAAAACCTGGAGCACTGCTTACCCAGCTCCATCCAGGCACACAAAACGCTGCTGTCTGCTCCTGAGATACAAACCACACACTGTGAATCCATCTGCTGGGTTACTGGCAGCATTTTACTGCAACTGCATGAATACCATTATCACTGAGAGGTTGTACTTTCCACTGACAAACAGGCAATGGAATGTGCCAGAGAAAGATCAAACCCATTTTCACACCTTGGTCAAAGATGCAGGAAAGAACAGCTGCTAATAAAAAAAATAATAAAAGTATGTATTAGCACCTACAAATCTTTCTCTTGCCTCATCCCTCACAAAAAAACAAAAAAGAAAAATCTCATTTTAAACTTGGAGCTGAGGTATATGCTGATATAGCACAGATAAAAAAAGCATTTGAGATGCTACTTATTTCCCCAGATTTAGACACCTCTCCTCTGAAATGATCCACCTTCACTGCAGAGAATTTCCAATGCTTTCTTCAGCTTCATTTCCCCGATGCAAAGGTTAAGTGATCTGATCAGGGAACAAACTCTCTGTGACTAACCATAATATTTGAACAGTAAATTAAAATAAACAAACAAAAATCGCTAAAAAGAGCCAGTCAAGCAGGCAAAATCTGCTCACAAACCTACCCAGAGTCTTCAGTTGGCTTTAACCAAGAAATGAGCCTGCACAGACACCTCAACTCCAGGCTAAAGTAAAAACTGCTGGGAGTGCATTTGCCTATTATTTATGAAACAATTATTTGATTAAGTATTATTTGTAAACAGGCTTTGAACTTCTTTCTTTCACCACTTACTCTGATTCTTTAAAAAATATGTACATTACATACAGCAAGTGATACCTATATAAAATCTAAGCTGTTTGGAAATTTGATAAGTGCTCTCTGCAGCTAATGAGCTGCACCAGTTAGAGAAACCAGAAGGCAAAATGACAGAAAATAATCCAATTTCAGAACTTTGTCTTCAAACCAAAAGATGATTTTTTTTTCTTCTGTTTTTGAACTCCTTAACAATTTCCCAGCTGAGGAAGAGCCAGTACTTGATTCAAATTAAGTGGCAGAAACTCAGGCTACCCTGAAATAAGGGCTCCTGCTAGCAAAGTTTATTAAAATAATCACTGATTTCAAATGTTTATTGTTTCAAAGGTAAATCCTCTAATTTAGCTGCTTAACCTTTTGGGAAAAAAAAAACTTGGGAGCCAAAGACACATTGTTTCAAGCTATTTTCCAAGTTATATGAAGTGTTTTGCTAGATTTTATTATGTTTGGAGCACGCAGGTATCAAGTTCAGCTACACACTCCCAAAACAAACCTAGTTTTTCAAAACTGCATCTACTGGATTGTATCTTTTCTCAGTTTGTTAGAGTAAACCACACAAGAGGTATTTTTCCCAGCCTACCAGCAGGAATATCCTGCTGAAGGAGAAAGCAGGGATTACAACCAGTGAGACAATGATGCACAGCCCAGGATGGCTGCCAAGGGCCCAAAGGCTCAGACAGATTTGCATACAAGTTTAAATAACAGCTCACTAAAAGGACCCTATTTGAATTTTATTAATTTGTTTATCCCTAAATCTGCCAATGCTAAGGCATATGAATTTTTTAAAAATTGCTTCAAAGTAGAAATGTGGCTACAGTTTTCAAGGAAATAAATCCTCAGTGTGGAACAAGAACACATTTTATTTAAAATATGAGTTTCAAGAATGGATGGCCCGGTTGCCCTGAGCAGGGACCTGTAGCCCTGACACATTAACACTCTGTTAACATCTCCTGCCCCACCTGCCCTCTTTGCAAGGAAAATCTCCATGAACTTCTCCCCCCACTCTCTAAGCCCATTCTTCCACAAATACCACCTGAAATTCCCTCCATTCTCCACAAAACCAAACTTATTTCAGTCTTGCACACATCAAACATTCCCTGGATTCAGTTTCCCAGGGATATGGAAGGGAGAGGCAGCATTTGGCCTTCTGGCAGAAGAGGCTGATCAGTTTTTGTTTTATTTACTGATCCAACTTGTTCCAGACCTCAAGGTGAAACTACAGGGTATTTCATCCTGCCCTGACAACAATTCCACATGATTATTCTGAATACATTTTTTATTGAATCAATTCCTTTCAAATCTCCATTTCCCACCCCTGAGAAGAGTTTTCTCCATATGGGATCCCCCTTGGTTCCTGCTGTCTCACACACAGTGGTTGCCCATGGGTTCACGGACAGCCAAAGTTCTGGGTTCTATTTTCTGCAAATATACAACTTTTTCCTTTCTAAAGACTAAAAGTCAATGTGGAGCCAGTTGAGAACAGTTTCTGTCTTTAGGAATTTAACAAAAACCCCACAAGGCATCACTGGGTCTATTAGTGGAGGCACGACAGAATGACTATTGCAAAGGAGCTCATCTCACATAAATTCACAGCAGCTGAAATCCCAAAATACTCCAAACTTCAGGTTAAAGTGACTAGAAAGAGAGAAGTAAAGAAAGACCAGACTGACTGTTCTGGGAAAGGACATGTCCCAGGAATGAAAGAAACTGAAGTGGAACAAATCAATGAGCCAGGAGTCAAACAGTAATAGAAGAAAAAAAAAAATATTCTATGAATAAGAATGAAACAAATCAAAAGTGAGTAAATTTACCAAACTTCATGATGGATGAAACCAGTCAGGGGGTGGGGTGAGATGTGGGAAAAAGATATTGGATGGCCACAGGAGCTGCTACAGCAGCAGACTGCATCTGTGACATCCTAGTGGGACATCTGTTCCAATTACCACAGTACCTGAAAGGCTGCAGCTTCACACAGATTTTGCCTCACAGAGTAAAGACAGAATTATTTAAATAGGCATCTGCTGCCATCCCAAAATTCTTGGAATACTGTAAGCAGTTTAATCTCTGTGCACACTCAATGTGCCCAAATACACTGGTGGGGGGCCCAAAAGAAAGGAGAAGCACTGTTTGTGCCAGTATCACAATAAATGCTTCTCCCTGATTTGTTTTCCATTTGCCCTTTAAAAATTATAAGCCACAACCTGCATTCATTTAAAAAAATGCTTAACGGGCAACTTATTTAAAAGCAGACTAAATTTAGCTCTAAAAAACACCAAGCCAACAAAGTTTGCCCCACTGCAAGAGGCAAGTACAAGCTGGCACTGAGTTTTACTCTAAGGTTCTGTAGCTGTAATAAAATATGGACACAAAAGCTGTAATAAAGCTTCTGGAAGCACAGCCAAAGCAGAGCTTCACTCCTGCATTTTCCAAGGGATCTTATTAGAGTAAAACTGACCTGGCTTTTAATTGCTACAGGTATCCTGGCACACCCTGAGCAAGCAAAGCCTGGAAGGGCAGAGCCAAGATTTGGCAGCTGCGTGAGGGGAGTGTTTTTGGACTGGCAGCAACCTGCAGTGTAAAAAAGGAGACAGTTTTGTGTTCTGCAGGCAAAAAGATGCTTCCAGTGCTGCAAGAGGCATGTCCCCTTCTCTCTGCATTTTGTGGAGATGTTGGTTCAGCTTTTCAGTGCACACAAGGTGGGGGCAAGGCCTTTTTTCTTGGCTAGCAACAAAATGCAGAGCTGTTCTGCTCCCCACGTCTCCTAAAATGCAATAAGCATGTCAGCTTATTTATTGAAGTCAAAATAAGCAAAATGTTCATTTGGAAATCTGCTGGCAGTGTAGAAGTTAAAATGAATACCTCACTAGTGCCAGCAGGAGAGCACATCTCTGAGTAAGTGCTTGGTGTCATTTGGAAGCACTGATTTACCACTTGATTCAGCTTTTGAAGGTCATCTCAGAGCGAAGAGAGCAACGTTTAAGCTTTTTAAATATATCCTTAAATCCTGAGCCAGAGTTGCATGGTGAATTAATAAAATAGCACCAGAATAAAGCAGCATGACCAGACAGCACACAAGTCCCAACACCAATTTTACAAACTGGCATTTTTCCTGCAAAAATCCGAGCCATGAGTCAGGTGTAATGAAACCAGCAGGGCTCCAAGTTTGATGTGCAGCTGGGAGATTCCTGTTACTTCCAAAAGAAAATAAATGCAGACAGACACAAAGAGTGCCAAAGCCCTGGGTCTGCTCCAGGTAACCCAAGCTCTGCACCACCAAGAACACCAATGCTGCAATTCCTCCCTGACAGCTCTATCAGTCACCAAACCCAAATAGGTTTGGGGGAAAACGAGGTAATCCACTTTCACTCGAGAGGAACAGCTCAAGGCTGAGGAGGGGAAGAGGCAGGAGGAGAGATTATGAAATGGGAGCAGCAACCTGTGCAGGGAGAGCAGAGAAAACAGCGCAGGGAGAGATCCTTCAGATGGAGTCAGAACAAAAAAAAACCAAACAAACCCACACTAAACCTAAAAAGATTAACAGCAAATGAGGTTGAGACTGAATTGTCTTTGCTCTAAATCACTCCCATCCAACTACCATTCCTAAGTGGAAACCCACCCAACCTGAAACAGTTTTAGTTGTCTCATTCCATAGTAAATTTCACCTGAAATTAAAGCAACGGAACACGTTAAAACTCCATTTACATCATCACTTATCTCCTCACTGGAAGTAGTCAGAAACCACAGTGCCAATCAAAATAACTCAGAGAGGAGTTACAACAGCAACAGATTTATAGATATGCCCTATCAGGTCTCTGAAGTTAGAGCAGAACCTCTCTTCTGAAACTGTGGTGAAAATAAAAAGCTAAAAGTGTCTCAGTTGCATCTGAATGAGGCTGAAATTTGGAATCTCTGAGATACAAGCTCTTAATTCAAAGGTTCTCAGAGAAACATTGAAGCACAAAATGAAAGTGAAAGCCTAATGAAGCCATCACACACATTCATTTTTCTAGAGACAAGTGGTAGCAAGATAAAGCACGGAGTATGTGTGAGACAACTAATACGCCTTGATAAATGCTCGTTCAGAGAGATGGGTGAGAAAAATCTCCACTCCCATCTTTACAGAGAGGGGGAAAACACAAGAGAGATCCAGGCTGCTGTTCAGCATTAAAACTCACAGCCTACTGCTTCTGGGTATCACACTTGTGTAGGGAAACAATGAGTTAAAAGATGGATGTATTTTAATTATTGGGGGTTTTTTAACAGGCCAGCTGGTGAGGTGTTCTGTGCTTCTATGATTAAATGCCCAGCTCTTCCTTTACATTCAGAAGACGCATTTTGAGCAGGACAAGGAAAGATTTAGCCCAGATGACCTCCTAAGTTCCTTCCCAGTTCTAATTACTGTATCATTAAAAATACATATAGGAGTAAATATCCAGTCTCCTCACAGCCTGCCCCGATTTTCCACAGTTTACAGAAGTGGCATAACAAAGATATAACAGAAAAGGCATAATACATCACCAGACGGCTTTCTACCTTCAGAACAGCGTTTATCAGCCCTGCCGAACCTTTATATTCACGTGTGCAAATAAAAATCGATCTCGAGGGGGAATGAGGAGCATCCAGCACCCCAGAAAACATCCGAAGTTATTAAAAAGTAACTCAGAAATAACGCATCAATGGCCAAACTCGCTGCTAGCGGCTTGGGCCCATTATGCAGGCAAAAACGTGATTTAAAAGCCCCGAACGCAGCCTTACCTGGCTCCCTGTTGATCTCTATCTCGAAGAAGCACTGGGGCCGGTCCTGCACCCCCATGGCCGCCCCTCGGCCTCGCCACCTGGACACAAAGCAGAGAAGGAGCCCCCGCGGTCCCTCCCTCCGTCCGTCCGTCCCTCCCTCCTCACCCAGGGGTTCAATTACAGCGGGCCGGCTCCGCCTCAGCCCCGACCCCGGCGGCGGGGAAAACTCGCTCTGAGGGGAAGCGGTTCCTGCCGCGAGCACGCAGCCGGGCTCAGCGCCGTCAGCACGGCCCATCCCCTCCTCCCATCCGCTTCCCAGCCCACCCCATGGCTCCCTTCTCCCGGGGTTTTACCTGGCGGCTCCAGCGCTTTGTCCCCTCACGGCGCGGCCCCCTCAGCCCCCGCTGCCCCCCCGCCCCGCCGCCAGGCGGCGCCGCCG
>VYZP01058447.1:0-18540 GCA_013400635.1 Hypocryptadius cinnamomeus
CCCTCGGCCCCACCCTCTTGGGACCCAGGCATGGGGGTGTGGAAAATAAGAAACGGTGTGGGGGCAGGGCAACAGTGGGAACTGGAGGCGGGGTTGCATGATGACATAATGGAAGGTGGGGACATGAAGGGAGGGGGAGGAGTGTCCAAGGCAAGGAAGGGTTTGTGAGACCAGAAGGGGTTGGGGGAGGGGACAGGTGGGAGAAAGGGATGGTGGGAAGAAGGGTAAGCTGAGGGCTCAACCACGTGGCCGCCGCCATTTTGGGCTTTGACCATGGGGTCAGCAGTATCTTGAATGCTAGGAATGTGATCGTAGCTATTTTGGGGATAAGGGAGGGTTAGCATGCGAATTTGGGGAAACAGCAACTGAGTTAGAGGGGTGCAGGAAAGGTGTTCTGTCAGCCTGCGCACAGCTGCCAGAACTTGGGTACTGAGGGGGAGGTGGGAGGCCAGGGAAACCGTGGCAGTGCCAGGTACCCTGTGATTGCCGGGGAGCCTCGCTCATCTCTCTCTGTTCAGGGGCAGAGGGTTTGGGAGGAGGGGTAAGGAGAGCCTCAGGAGGGGACATTTGCTCTGACTGTCCTTTCAAATCCCTCTTAAGCACTTCTTTCCGAATCACAAGAAACAAAGGGAAATATGGAGACACTGTCCTATCTCCCTGTTCCGCTTTCACTGTTAACAACGCTCCAGTTTTGTCCCAGGCAGAGTGAGAGTTAACATTCTGCTGGGTAAAGTGAGGGAAATGAAAGGATATCCATTTAACAAACTGTTTCAAAACTGATTTGGAAACTTTAGCATTTCCACTACTTAGGGTATCTAAAACTAAGATATAAATGCTTCTCTGTGTTGTAGAAAACTTTGCCCCCATTCTGATGTTATTTGTTCTCTAAAACAACTTAGATGTACCTTCCTTACACGCAGCACAAACAAAAACTGAAAGTACTGTGTCCACAGCCAATCCAAGAAAGAATCCAGGCAGCTTCCCCCTCCTCCTCTCTGAGGGGAAGGCGAAACTATTTGTGTGCTACCCGCATGGTTTTTAAAATGGCGGGTGGCAGCTGCCGGCTCCTCCGCGCCATGTGGCTGCCACGTGGCTGCTTAGAGCTGCCCGCGCCGGTCTGCTGCCACTCTCCAGGAGGTGCCACCACCTGCGCACGTTCGCTCACGGCAAAAAACACGAGCCGCAGCTCTCTGCCATCGCTCACGCCTCAGCTAAGCTGCGCCGCGCTGAAACTCCGGTGCGCCATGATGTGGAGCCGCCCTGCGGCGAAAACGCTGAACTGAGCCCCTCGCACCAGAACTGCCGCTGCCGTGCCGCAGGAGACCGATTCCCGGGACTACGCAGTGCCTGGAACCACGCGCAGACGCTGCCGCAGCCCAGGAGCCACTCCGCCTGCGGTCTAGCGCACGCGCAAAGCGTCACGTGCACCCACAAAAAAACCCGCTGGACACACAAACCCGCACTGTCGGGACCGAATATTTCCCTCCACGAGGAGCACCCCCCAACCCTCTGGGGGTCACCCCAGGGTCCCACCAGCACTGGCGGGGAATACTCACCCCTCCAGGGAACGTTGGTTGGCTGGAACTATTATAAAGAAGTCCTCGTCTGGAACCGATCTGCCCAGGGCACGGCGGGTTGTCGATCCCACCCTACTGCTTGCTTGCCACTAGAACGCGATGAAGGGAGCAGAGGTAGATGACAGTCCCAAAAGCTAATATAATCCAAGCGAGTGAATTACCAGCTTCTTCGTGCTGTCTCAGATGTGGGAGGCTCGACGTTGGGCGCCACCTGAAGAATCGTGTTTCCTGGGCTGTTGGGGTCCACTCCGGCTCGCTATAGACCCTTGCCCACACAATACTTCATAGACGAAAGTAAGAGATTGAGAAGCGCTCTTCTCCATGTGGGAAAAGTTCTCCTGTATTCAAAGAGAAACACCACGTGGACAAACCCATGGGAGAAAGAGGGCGTTCCCCAGTGGCAGGGGACTTTATACCCCCGAGGGAATGGGGACAGAGGAAGAGGTCCACAGCCAATGGGATACCAGTGAGGAGTGGTGACGGGAGGGGTAACTGAGGAACAGAGCACCAGAGGTATTAAGATGGGTGAGGGAAAAAACATGTGATATAAGCTATTCCGTGCAATATAAAAGACTACTCTGTGCAAATTCCCAATCACCCAGTGCAAAAGAACAACTAAATAACTATTTAGTGCAACACAACAAGGATACTTCATTTTTCTTCCCACATGATGAGTTCCTAAGTGACTGGCATGAAAATACAGAGAGACACCAAAACGAGATATAGCTGCATTTCCAATATCCGGCATAACTGTAGGGAAAGCTATATGTGGTGATGGTAGAAGCAGATATTTGCACACCCATGTTAATGGTAAATGCAGATGAGCAGGTAGAAATTTGCCCAGTGTGCTGTCTTTCATGGAGGCACACCACTTAGAAGTAGATGATGGTGGTGTTACTGTAGCAGCACAGCTCTACAGTTGTCAACCTGTGTCATAGGTACAGGGTGAAAATTAAAAAATTTCTCAGTTCCAAACAGTAATTTGTTGATTTTTTTCTTTTTTCCAAATTTGAAGGCTTGTGATTAGAGAACAAATACTTCAGATTGAAGACTGACCTCAAACACCAGGAGATATGATGGCCACTAAAATGTGGTGATTTTGCCCTGCACCTACTGGATCAAGTAATCTCTTACTTTGCTGAAGCAGTGGATAATTGCCTTGCCTTGTCCCTGAGAAGGTTCTGTGAATATACCTCCTTGGTGGTGAGGAAGGCCAGCAGAGGGTCAGACATGGAAATAAATAGTGAGTAATGTCAATATAGGTTGTTTGTATCTTTTCCTTATTAGTGTGCACGTGCCTCCTGTCACATGCCTTAGAACAGGTTGTGGTGGGAGCTGATCATTTTCCTTCCAACACACCAGCTCACACTTCTTATCTCTCAGTCATGGACCAGTCCCCTGTGAAAATTACTGACAATACTGACTGTATTTGGTGCTGGTGTCAGGGTTTTGGCAGCAGGGACTGCAGCGTGGCCCCTGTGAGGAGAGGACAGAGGTGCGTGCCCCTTGCTGGGCAGAGCGGGTTCCAGACATCTCCAAACGATCACCACAGGACAGAGCTGTGCCCCGCATCCACAGGGAGAGGCTGTGGGATGAAGGACTAAATGCTGCCCTGCAGGAGGAGTGAGGGAAAGAAGTGTGATAAACACCCTGAGCCCTGAGGTGAGGGCAGGAGGAGGGGAAGGAGGCACCCCAGCAGTCTGCACCAAGGGCAGGGGTTTTCCATTGGGAAGGTATTATTGATGATCCTAAGAAGTTGTGTTCTGAGATGCAGTGCTGTAATCTAAAAGACTAAAATGCCACTTGGCAGTGTCTGGGGCTCATTTTTTCATCCCAAACTGCTGCTATTGTCTTGAGTTGAAGACTATTCCCAGTTTAGGAACTGGGACTTTATGAGGCTGAAGAGTGATGTAAACGTAGGGGATGGGTGGGAAGCTGTAACTTACATGTCTGTCAGGTCATGAGATGGCTGTGTACAGACTGATACACTGGCAACATGATAATCCCAGCAGCTTGCTTACAGAAATTGCTTCTTAATTGACAGATGTCATGTTTCTAAACACAATTAGATCCCTAAGAATGCCCAGAGGTGCCTCATGGCATTTGCAAAAGTGTCTGCACATCCAACTTAAGGGCAACAAGTGAAGTAATTTTCATTTCCTTATTTGCATTTTGAATCCTTAATGTTTTTTAACAAGCTATTGCTGGGAGGTCAGATATGTTGCAATTTATGTTTATTTCCTGACTAATTTGTAACTGTGGTCACAAATTTTACTAACATTTTTGCTATATTTATACATGTCACACAGTGTGCATGCCACAGGGTTATTCTAAAATTGACTATATCTGTTTTAAAGGAATTCATAAAGGTTGCTTTCTCCCTACTATCTAGTTCTCACATAAAAGGCATAAACAATTTCAGGGTATTTCAAAAGTTATATGTAAACTGCTAATTATTCTGAATCAGGAATAACTTATCTCATGGGGACTACTGCGCTTTCCTTTCTAAAGAATTATCCTTCTCTTCCAAAGAGATTTAGTTTGCCAGTGATTGCCTAATCATGCTTCTTATTAGAAATATTATGTTAGGCTAAGCAGAGAAATGAAATCTCGCCTTTAACAGAGGTGACAAATCAAGCAAACCGAGTACATTGCACACTGCTCAGATTCTCAGATTAAAATGCATATCTATACAACCAAATTGTTAACCAAACAGTTGTTTTCTTTTCTCTTCTCCTTTTTATTTTCTTGAGTTTTTTCTCTTCCTTCTTCTCCTTTTTATTTCTTCTTCCTTCTTTTTGCCTTCTTCCTTTCTTTTCCTTTCTTTAGGTCAGCTTAATCACAGGTGGAGAACTGTATTTTTAGACCTTAGTTCAGCCCTGAGGGCTTAACCACAAAACTTACACCTATTTCTAGGCCAGAGTGGTAGGTCTTAACCTCCCCTTAGACATGAAATTTAATGAAAGGAATTGGAAAGAATATGAGTTACACTGACACCAGAGGAAAAACCATCACTTTTTTTAGGCAACCTTAAAGATTTGAGGAAGTTTTCTTTATGTAAGCACGATATGAAATGCATTCAGTTACTGAAGGCAAGGAAGAAATCTGGTAAAAATTTCTGCTGACAGTCTATAGTACTGGATCAAAGAAGTATGACCCAGCATTGATGCAACAATTGCACTATTAGTGTGCATTTAATGAAGAGAAAAATGAACATCTTAGGGTGCTGAAAAGATACTTGTTTTAGTTATTAATCTGCAGGCTAGTTTGGTTTGACCAAACCAAAGAAAGAAAGAAAATCCATCTGTCTGAGTTTTCTGGCTATGCTCCCATTTGTTTCTGCATAATTTAAAACAAAATATGGTATTGCCATGCTTGTTTAAAGGCTCTTCTTGCATTCCACTTGTTTTGTTCTGAGTTCATGATTTGAGGGTTTTTCATTGTCTTGCCTCCAGCCAAGGTTTCCCATATTGCAAGTGTAGATCATACTGAGAGATGTATATTTAACTTTTAGTTCTGCTGTGAGGTTAAGTTGAAATGCTTGTTGCTGTCCCTCTCTGGCAATGGTGAAGTTATGCAAACATATAAATCCTATTTGATAGAAGGAATATGATTGTGAAGTGTCCCTTAAGTTTGTAGGTCAGGTTTGGATGTGTTCCCATTATTTATATTGTCCCCCAGTGCCAAACTATCTCATATTTACCTGTGCATCCACCAAGCCTCCAGGGCAGATTACTTGTATTATAGCAACATCTGGGCCATAAGAGCAGCCTAGCAAGGAACAAAATAACTGCAAAGCACAGAATAGGCATGTGAAGAGCTGGGTGGCTGCTGGGTGCTTCTGCAGCACTTAATCACGGACAGCTGCATACAGCTGTAACTCCAAAAGCAGTGAACAAGCTGTTGCCATCAGAAAATGCCAAGCTTGTGAGTAGAGATTTGTTTTTCTTCTTGGATACATTTGAGTGTTAGTTTGAGCTACATATTACCCAGTAGAATTAGCTCTCTTCTGATCTCAGAAGAGTGTTTAGGAAAGAAACAAAGTAAAATTCCCAGGAAACCAAACAGGCAATTCACTTTACTTGTAGGATACAGGGCAGTAGGTTTTGCGGGTCACTCATTTGCCAGCCTGCCTGCAGCGTGGAGACAAACATCTGCAGCCTCTTTTTCTGCTGGAGCTGTGCCTGGTGTCTTTTTGCCATCCTTCAGCCCCAGAACTGGTGCCCAGAACACTACAAGGTAGCCAGGGTAGCAGCAACTCTGGGAGCTGCATTCCTGCTACAAACCCCTAGAGATTGCCTTTTCTAAGTTGCTAGAGGCACTAATAAAATCAGTAGCTCTTGACATGCCAACTGGCTTGAAAGGCTGTCCTGCTGGTAGTAATCCCAGTGTCCATCAAATTACTATTCAGTGGTGAAGAAGAGTGGGAATTTGTGGTTAAGTGTGAGTCAGGCACCAGGACAAGCCTGGAATGAAGCAAATGAGCCCAAGAACAGGATTTGTATTATTATTAATGCTATTGAACAGTGCTGAATAATACTTGTTCTTTCCGTGAAGTCGCTGCGGGTGATGGCTTGAAAATGCAAATGCTCTCTGGCTAACTGGCAGAAAGATGCCAGTCAAGCCAGCTGCACTCCAGACAGGGCACAGCAGTACCTGCATGTGTTACTGCTGCTTCAGCTTTTGGAGGAGACTCATGGAAAAGCTGGGGAGACACACAGAAATATGACTGTAGGCAGAGAATGGTAGGCAGCATGTGCTGAGCACTCTGTATGAAGGCTGCAGGCTTCCTCTTTGTGCCACAGGCATGGTCCTCACCGCTCTGTCCAGCTTTTGCCCTGGAAGCTTCTGCTCTGGAGCACAGAGCTGACACAGTCCACTGCTTTTCTAGAGGAAGGCACCTATAAATATTTGGGGAGTAGCAGCCAGCCTGCAAATGTGAGCTTGCCGAGAAGCTTGGAAACCTATGACACACAATCTGTGCTCCTGTGCTTGTTCCATAAAAACTTCCTGAATTTAACTCTTGATGGGAATAATTTAGAAAAGATCGTAAGGAGGGGTATGAAAGATCTGAGAAGCAAAGAAGGTGCAAAATTACATAGAGTGGAGTTACTTTCATTAAGTATTATAAGACTTCATCGTTTTACTCTACTTCCAATGCAAATTGGTTCCAACAGCAAGTTTTAACATTAGTTTCTCAACTGAAGATGAATCTGAATGACAAATCTTAGCAATATCAGCAGGCTCTAGAAACATGGAGCTTTCTTCCATCCTTGCAGCAAATCTCCACTTCAACAGGTCTTTTCTCTCAGGCTGCGGTGTGTAAGCTTTTGTGCTTTTCCTGACCGCCCTTTGTGTAGCCTCACAGCACTATAAGAGGAATGTCTAGAAGTAGCAGTCCACAGTAGTTTGCACCTTGCAGCACTTTGCCAGCACCTTGTTAGCAGCTGCTTTTGTGTGCATTCCCTTCTAAAACTCCAATATACAATTTTACCAAATTGATAACTAGAGAAAACATTTTTTACCACACTTCTAGCTTTCCGTGGGCTGAAGTTTTCATCACCGATCCAGTGTCGTATGCAAAGTATATGTTTCACTTCTGTCTTTTTTTCCTTTGGCTCTCTCCTATTTGAGGCAGGATGGGTACTAAAGTATGAAGAGACGTGGTTGCTTTTCATTTCAGTTTCATTATGCAGAGGGTACAATTATGAAACTGAACTGGCTGCCTACACTTGGTTTATTAGCCGTGGTAGCATAAATCTGGACACTGTTGAAAGATCCTGGATATGAATGCCAGAGCGGGTGATTTTCAGGTGAAATGCCTGATACAACCTTTCCTTACCCACAGTTGCTGGGTAGTAAGGCTGGTTCTGTGACTGGCTTGTTCAGCAGGTTCTGGCTAAGTGGTGCAGGGGTGTGAGGAAGCCATTCTTCTCTGGCAAGTGAACATGGAGCTACTTCAGTGTGCAGGCTGGCTCGTGGGATGCATTTGGAGTCCCATGTGCATTGTAGTTTTGACAAACAGTATAAATATTTACAGATTATGCTTCCTTCTAGCTCTCCAAATAGACTTCTTCATTAGAGAGAGAACTGAATATTATGTGCTTTCCATGCAGTCAGCAAGATATGAACTGGGATTTAATCCTGTGATGGCAGTCCATCAGATTCAGAGGTTTATGGACAGCCATGACATGACCCTCCTCTAAAGAGAGAGGGATCTGTGACTGTGTCACATCATGCAGGACTGCAGACTGCACTGATTGGTACCAGAAGAAAGACTTAATTTGCTAAATGTGTGCTTGAGTTTGCAAAGCCAGCATTTGGGGAATGAGGAAAATATTATTCTGGTTTTAGAGACTTTGTGTTTCATCTGGTGTTAATGAAAGGCAATAAATGTTATATGAGAAAGTACCATATTTAGTGAATTTCCTCTCAGGGATAGAAAAAATGGCCTCTGAGTTGATTAGAAATTTTGTATATTTATTCTCTTTATTTGTATTTTTATTGCCTAATGGGGAAGAGAGGTGTGTTACTACAGTTTCAGTACACAAATAATAGTCAGATGTGGCTCTACAGTGTTCTGTTTGGTCAGGGTTTCCCTTAAGCTGTGATGAGAACAAATAAGCAGGAAAGGTTTTGCTTGGGCAGATAACCATCAGTCTTCTGAGCTTCCTGGGCAGCATCCTTACACTACCAACTTCTGCCCTCTGAGAATTATGTAGCCATGATATTTTATGAAAAATCCTATTGTCAGGATTTTTCCCCTGAGAAGCTGAGGAGCCTCAGCTGAGAAATGTCAACAATAATTATCTGCTGCTGTGGAATGCAACAGGTGCAACCACATTGGTCCATGTGGATTGTTTCTACATGATGACCAATCATGGTCCAGCTGTGTGGACTCTCGGAGCAGTCACAGGACTTTGTTATAGATTCCTTTGCTATTCTTGCTAGCCTTCTGATGGATCTTTTCTCTCTATTCTTTTTAGTATCGTTTTAGTATATAGTATTTTAATATAATATATATCATAATATAATAAACCAGCCTTCTAAAACATGGAGTCAAGATCCCTGTCTCTTCCATGTCCTCATCCCTCGAGAACCCCCCGAGGGTTCCACAGCAACAATTGGTGACCCCGAGTGTCGGGCATTGATGGTCGCACCAAAAGTGACCACAGAGTCCAGCCTGGAGCTGAAGAGCCGAGACCCTGAAGATGGGCAGGAGTTCACAGCCAAGGCTGAGGACAGGAGAACCTTCTGAAGTTTCCCAGACATCGTGTCCAGAGCAGCAGAGCTGCACAGCTGCTGGAGCAAGGACAATGTCACAAGGTACTGTTAACTATTCCCTTCCTGAAAATACTGCCCTTCGCAAAATGTGGGTTCAAAGGTGGGTATTTATGGTACCTTTGGAAAAGGAGGTCCCCTTCTCTGAGTTAGAGGAGAAAGTTATTAACCTCTGGCAAAAGTGGGGGCAGAGGACAGAATTAATATGGTTGAGAGACATTTTTATGAGTTTTTCAGATGGACAAAGTTCCAGGGAGTTTTCACAGATGTGCTTTACTCCTTTGATTTAAATATCTGGGATTTCATGGCATCTGTTTTTGAGGAGATGTATAACCGGGGATTTGGCTTTCCGAGGATTTACCCAGCATTCCAAACCCTCTTCCCTGTTCTGAAACAGAGAGAAGCTGTGATGGAGTCTCTAGCTGTGTGTCGGGGGCTTGCTCCCTTCCCCCCACACCCAGCTAAAAAGAAGCCTCTTCAAGGATGCAAACTGCTGGTTTTCAGCCCCCCCGCACCGCCCATGGCTGAGGAAAAGTTTTTTTCTGCGCCCTTACAGTGTGTGCAGATGGAGCCGTTTCTCCCCGCCCCCGCTCGTTCTCTCCGGGGGGTTGAGACGCCGGCCCCGCCCGCTCCGCTGCGGGATTCTCCACTCCCCGCGCTCTGGGGAGGCACGGACCCGCTGCTGCTGCCTCCCGGGCCGGTGGCCCCGCCCCGGCTAGCCCCATGGGAGGTGCCGGTCCCCGCGGCTCCGCCCGCGGCCCTCCCACCTCCCGGGCTGGCGGCACTGCTTCCCACGGGCCCCCCCGCGGGCCCGCTGGCCCCCTCAGCTGTTTCCCTGAGTGCGCATGCGCCGCAGCAGCGGGATGTGCTCTGCGCCGATCCCTCCGAGTTGCCAGGCAACGCAATCGACAACAACAATTCAACAGCATCGCAACCCGTGTCTGTGCTGCTGCTTCCAGAAACAGGAGGAGACGCGGCAGCTGCGCTGCGATCCGATTTGGTGCCAGCGCCCAGCCCGCCCGGTCCCTCAGCATTGCAGCCAGCAATCGAATTCACAATGGTGCAGGCAGCACCGGCCGGGGCCGACCCCACGCTGATCCCGCCGCCTGTCCCACCGCCTCCCGGGCCAGCTCCGCCAGCTCTGATGACCGCACCTGCGCGATCGCTCCCGGACCCCGGAGAGGACACACTCGCTGCATCCAGCCCGGCAGGGGATGCGCCCCCGCCGGCCCCCGGCGCCCCCGCCGCCTCCTGCCCACCCAGTTCAAGTGCAAGATGAAGCTGAGGATGGCGATGAGCCCGCGGGACTGACTTCTGAGCTGATCCCAGCACCCGCGCCGCTCCCGCTGGGTCCCCCAGCGGTCCTGCCGCCCTCGGGGACCCCGTCTTCCATGTTTGTGTCTGCATCAGACCACCATGCGAACAGCCTGTCCCGCAGGAGCAGCGGCCCAGCTGGACTGCTGTCAGCCGGTGCCACAAGAGTGGATGCTGTCAAACTTAGCATTTTTGTGGGACACGGTGGTTTTTGTGGGTCCATTTGCGTGTGGTCAGGGGTTCCTCCCTGGGGTTTGGGGTGCCTGTCTTCTCCCGCACGCCCTGGTGGCGTGGGAGAAGTGGTTCCTGGAAGTTCTGCCTCTGGTCCCGAGCCCGAAGGGGGTCGGGGTGGTGCCAAGGGGCAGAAAGTGGGAACACTGGTGTTTGCATTGCAGAAGCAAGAGAAAAAGTGCAAAGCAAGCATTGCTCGCTTGCTCTGGGGACAGAACATCCCCAGATCCGGGATCGAGATCCCCGGGAAAACTTCTCTTCCCCTGCCGCCGGCATGCGCCGGTGCTTCTGAGGGGAGGAAGCGTTTGGTCACCACTGCTCTCAAGACATTGGCAGCATGGTTGTGCCAGGTTGTGAGAACACAGAGCCCGCCTCACGGGCCAGGTCTGGGCTGTTTGGCTCATTTTTCTGGGCCAGGCCCTCCGCCTCGCCTGGTGTTGGGTTTGGGGACTTTGCNTTTAAACAAGAAGGGTGAGATGTAGCCATGATATTTTATGAAAAATCCTATTGTCAGGATTTTTCCCCTGAGAAGCTGAGGAGCCTCAGCTGAGAAATGTCAACAATAATTATCTGCTGCTGTGGAATGCAACAGGTGCAACCACATTGGTCCATGTGGATTGTTTCTACATGATGACCAATCATGGTCCAGCTGTGTGGACTCTCGGAGCAGTCACAGGACTTTGTTATAGATTCCTTTGCTATTCTTGCTAGCCTTCTGATGGATCTTTTCTCTCTATTCTTTTTAGTATCGTTTTAGTATATAGTATTTTAATATATATCATAATATAATAAACCAGCCTTCTAAAACATGGAGTCAAGATTTCCCTGTCTCTTCCATGTCCTCGTCCCTCGAGAGCCCACTCGGGTTCCACAGCAACAGAATTAGATTTAAACCATCAGCTGATTTCTACAGACAACAAACATCACACTAGATTGTACCAGCTTTTGATCACTGTGAACTGGGCCAGATTTAGAATGGCCATGTGGACCTGGAATGTTACAGCCATTGTGAATCCCTCATCGCCACAGACAGGTTAACTCCCTGTTCTCTCCTCATCTTTGCAAGTGCTTTCCCTCAGTTTAATTTTAGTTTGTGCAGTAATAGTAGCACTTAATAATTTCTGTGCAATTTAGTTTTCATGTCATCTTTGTTTTGTTTCTTCTGCTATAGATTTTTTTTGGTCATTATAAAATGATCAAGAAGGTTGGCACTTTAACAGTAAAATAGAAAATAGAAAGGACAAAAAGGAGTCCACAGGTACCAGCAAAATTATGATAATTTTGGGTAATTTTGCTAACAACAGTTTCCAGTTTCATGAGATCAATTCTTAACTGAAAATCATTCCACCCTACCATTTTATACAAAGATTTATTATGTCTAGGAAACAAACTGAGTGACTATTCCCTTGTGTATCTACACACACCCACACACTTTTATAATTTATTTCTTCCTTTTTTTAACTGATAATAGTGTGAGAAAAGTCCAAGTGAGAATTATGGCTTGGCAGAACTTTAGGTTATATTGAAAAGATTTGATGTTGTTATGATGTAAAAACTATTCTTTGCTCCTGTGTCAGAAAGGGCCATATAGACCGTCTTTTACCCAATTACTCTCCTAGTTTTCTTCCTTGATGAAAAAAAGTGATTGATTATCATAAGCTAATTACATTTAATTCCAGTGTACTGAGAGAATGTAATAGGATGCGTGGGGCAAGTGACAAGGTTTGGTGGCTGACTAAGCCATTAGCTATTTTTAATGACCTGCTTGGCCTGTAGCAGTACCTGAGGTAGGAGTAGTAGCTTTTCCTAACAGCTGAAGGCTAGGGACAGCTTCCCCTGACAAGACGTCATAGAACAAGGCATTTTAAAAATCTGTATGGTTTTGAGAGGCCATATGATTGCAATACATCTTTTCCAGACAGTGACTTTCCCAGTATAATTAGGCTGAAGCATTTTGGAAAAGTGTTTTTTACAAATTAAATTGCTGGGTTGGCTCCCAAAATGTAAGAGTATCAAGATATGGGAGTTCAACATGTAAAAATAAGAATATATCAGAAAGCTATACATTCTCTATCTTCATTATCAACATATGTAGCTAAGATAGCTTTCTTGGTCACAGCAGAAAGGAAGAAGAAAGGATTTTCTCAATACTCACTGCCAGGTGACTGACATAATACTGTCTTGGAGATCCCTACTGATGAAAAATTTGTACAAACACCTTCTCTGTTGGCTACTTTTTTTGTATCTGAAGTAAAAATGCTGCAAGGTTCAGGAAAGGAGGTAACAGATCCAAAGTACCTTACCATTTCTGCATTCTAAGAATCTTGTGTTTACTGTTCTCATTTCTTTTTATTTTGAAGGAAGATGTTTCTGGCGGCAGCATGTGGAGTGTGTGTTTTTGCATACCTACACATATTCTTTAAAAGACTGCCTTGACATTGGCGCTGGAGTTGATTCCCCATCTTTAAAGCCTAAATCTGCAGTTAAGCTCTTAAAGGTATAGTTTCATTTAAGAACGGCACTGGAAACTTTTACCTTATAAGGTGTCAGCTTTATTTAATAAAGCTACTTTGAGCTGAAAGAAATAGGTAAGTTGTGTCAGAGCCCAGGATGTCTCTCTGACGGTCCTGGATGATCTGAGCCCCAGCCAGGGGGCTTTGAAGCCCTGGCAGGGGGGGTCGGAGACCCTGGCATGCAGCCAAAGACCCCTGCGGCTTTGAGTTCGACCCATAGAACAAATTACCACCTTTGTATGAAGAATTAAAGGTCACAAAAGTTTAGATAGCATAATAGTAGTAGTTATAGGGTGAAAAGAGAAAATCTGGGGATTTTACTATAGGGGTCTAGGAGGCAAGATGGAGGGATTTGGACATTGTCCTGTTCTTCTTCCTTCTTCTTCCTAGCCTCCATCTTGGTGATGGTGGCACTTTGGGATTGGTGTAAAGTAGAAAGTCACTGTCTAACATAGGTGATAGGTATTGGAACATAACTGTAAATATCGAATACGTATTTTGTAGTATAAAAGACAACACCAGCCCTGTGAGAGGGCAGAGAGAGTGTGTGGGGGTTGTGCCTTGGACTGACCTGCTGAACAGACCTCAACAGGTCAGACAGAAAATGTTTTAGATAAGAAATAATAAAAAACCTTGAGAACACGAACCAAAGACTTCTGACTCCTTCTTCAACAGCTGGGCTGGGGAAAAGAGACTTTTATTACATCTCGGGGTCATCTTGACCAGAGGAGATCCTGAGAAGTTGTTCTGTAGGTGATTAGATTAAGAAAGGGATGCATGATAAGAAGAAAATGATTCTTCCTGTTGCCAGCTGTATAATCTGCTCTGGCTGTTGTTAACTAAACCAGACAGATGTACTGTCATTGTCAGCTGCTGACTGCACTGTCAATCTGCTGATCTCTGAGCTCAGGTTCAGATGAGAGCCAGTTTTTGTCTTTCAGTACTAAGGAAAGCAAGGAAAATAGTTCTCTTTTTCACCTGTATGGTGGACTTATTTTTAACTAATAGCATTTTACTTACTTGTTCAGGCCTGTGAAAACTAGGGAACCCTGATTTAGTATATCCAAAAGCCTCATGGGCTGGGAATGTGTGATAAAGTGAAGTAGCTGTGTTTACAGGAGTTTACATTGAGTTTACATATTATTTCCTGTATACTTTTTATTCTTTCAACCTTTCAAGAAACAAGTGTCAATGTTAAATGTTACATTTTGGAGATAAATAATTCTCCAAACTGAATATGATGCTACCAAATTAGCTAAGCTGGAATATATGCAGGTTGTTTCTAAATGAACTGAGGTCACCCTTTGCAGCCTCAAGAGGATTTGGTCATGGATTGGATTAAGCACAAGTAAATAAATGAAAGACAAGAATGTTGAAAATGTAGTTTCTGTGCTAGAGAGCTCATAGCATTCACATATGAACGAATACAGAAGGTAGAGACTCTGGTACAGCCATATAGCTCTGTTAGCTTCATCAGAATGAGAGCTTGCATTTTCCCAGAGCTTTGCATTGGTTCTAGATGGGCTTGGAACTTAAATTTAAGTACAGGAGTTGCAGCCAACTTTCAAATCCCCTGTGTCCTACCTTTCCCTAAATCCCAGACTTCCTGTAAACTAGAATAGAATGCTGCTCTATTCTAGTCTGACTGTTTGATGCATCATCTGTCTTTGAAAAGTGCAAGAGAGACCATCCATTGAAACAGCTGAAAGATATCATGTCACACAGCTTCTCTAAAAGATCCTCCCAGATAACCCATTCCTGCCCTTCCCTTTCTGTCACTCCTTTTCTGGGAAATAATATACTAGACCAGTTAGATCCAATATCTCATGAGAAACTGGAGCACATTGCAAATTGATGTGTAATGAGATTTCATATAAACTCACCTTCAGTAGAGACAGGGAATAAATTGTAATTGCAGGTCACAGCTTTATCATTGGTTAGGAGATATCAGGGGTTTTTTTCCTAATAAGGATTAGTAACAATGCACGTTAGCTTTCACTTTGGTGTCTACATTTGTAATAATTTCTTTATATTTGCTAAAAATGACCAAAAAAAAAAATAAAAGGAAGAAAGGCTTTCTTTTTCGGTGGCCAAAACCAAGTGGGTGAGTTCTACTTGTGGAGATCTGCAAGCCTGCAGTGCACAGGATAACAGGGCATTTGTTTGTGGAATACGTAATCTCTAAACCAGCACTACTCCTGGTTGTGTGAATTAGTAGACAGTTATGCTTTAATGACCTATAGCACAGAGGCAAATACCCCTTGGGGTACCACTGGATGGTCTACTGGCATAACCATCAGCCTTGCTCAGGTGCTGTGCCCTTTCTGAGAATTGGATGATATGCTCTGATAGTGTGTTAGAGGACACCATGTGAGAATCACCCTCAGGAAGGTGCCATAAGAAGCAGGGCTGGTGTTTGCTACCTGTTTCCTTCACAGTCTTTTCAAAATGAATCCAGTATGCAAGGGGATGAAGCATTCCTTAGGGTAGAGAGAGCAGGATTTCTTTTGCAGTCATGGCGCTAACTCAGTGTGGTTCTGTATGAATCCTTTCCCCTCACTTACATTCATTTTCAGGAGCCATAGAATCAGCCATTGGATAATATTTGCTTAATAACATTTGCTGTTATCATGTGCTGTTAATGACTGCGAAATGCTTTGTGGTCTGTAGCCGAATGGCATCAGATTTATTGGATACACTGTGCTGCATAAATGCTAGGTATGCTTGAAAAGGGTAGATGAAAAAGGGCTGATTGTGAGCCCTTTGAAGTCTGAGTTAAAAGTTTTCACAGATTGCCATGGGCTCTGGATCAGATAGCGAGTGTGAAGAGAGGGATGGGAGAGAAAATCTTATTCAAGGTCATCTACTTGTTTTTAAACAAGGAACCAAGCTGGTGCACTTATGATTGATTGCCCTTTTTCCTTTTACTTGGAAAAATAAAGATGAAGGAAGCATTACTGGTATCCCATTGATGTGCACCCAGTTTTGGAACAGAACTTGGAAACTCTCAGCACCATGGCTGTCTGAATGTCTCTGACTGCAAATGATGATCCACTGACGAACACAGTCATGTAGATGGAAAGAACATTCTATAATGCAGCCCTGCTCAGCAAATCCTCTCACAAATAGACCCTCCAGCTACTCAGAGTCATGTTGCCTGATTTATTTCAAGGGTCAGTGCCCGGGTGAGGAATGTGACATCTTAGGTCCTTTATGTAACCGCCTAATCGTGTAACAGGTGAGGAGGGAGTCCATGTACAGTGGAAACAAATCCCCCTGCCATTTTCCCCTGCATTGTCAAGCTAATTATAATGAAGAAAACATATAAAGCTGAAGCCGGAGAATCAAGGCTTGGAGCCTACTCAGAGATTCAGAGAGGAGAGAGGGAGGTTGATTCCATGTCTTGTGGCATGGTCCCAGGAGCTGTGGCCTGTGTGTGAATCGCTATTTGGTTTCTGTTCAAGTTACAATGCCTGAGCTTCTTATCTGTGAGTAATATAGGAGAGGCTGTGTTGTTCCCAAAGGAAGAGCTGTCTGCCTTCATTGTCTTGACTACAGACTTGTCCTTAGCTAGCAGCCTGTAAAGCACTGACTGCAGACCAGGCAAATGTGCCCTGACTGCACTTAGTCCCTGATGATTGTGCACATCAGCTGATAGTCAACAGCTTTTCTCCTTCAGTGAACCTGTGTAAAAATAGAGCTTGGATGAGCTAGTGGTGAGCTATGATGGATATCTAGTTCCAATCATCAAAAAAAGAAAATTTATAATTGTTCAAAACAAACAATTTACTGAGTTTGTTTACACCATAAATTCTGGCAGATGTCTTACATCTTTTGCAGGTTTCACTCCATTTATGGACAGCATACTGTTGTATCTAGCACACTCAACCTGATCTTTTAAAAAAAATATATTTCTCCAGGTTTACTGGGGCTTTACTATAGTTATCATTAATAAGAATATTGAATAAGTAGTTGCACTTTCTTGGGGGAAATACATATGCATGACAATAGACTTTGCTTAATGCGTGTTTTCTCTGACAAGCACACAGTTAAAGACAGTGTTGTGCATATTTCATGTTACCTACTAAATATTTTATCAGCCTTATTAACCAGGTTAGAGGGAAAGAATAGAAAATTAATAGTTTATGTTAAGATGATATTGGAAGGCATATAACTCTTACAGCTAATATATTTGCCACATTTCTCAGTTGGCAACCAAATTGTTTTGTATCTGCACAGCACTTCACCACTACGCTGGGCCATTTCCCTCTGTGCACATAATATTTATTGTTATTGTGTTTATTAAATCAGCATCCTTTGACAGATTTTCTTCTTGCTTGGATTCTCCCTGTGTAATGAGTGTCTCATTTATTGTCTACCTGGGTGTTACTTATCTATTAGAGGAGGACAGACAAAGTGAAAGAAGCAGTGGTGCTCTGATGCTGAAGTCACAGTGAACAGGAGGTCTTGCTCTCTATGAGTATCTGTGAGTGCATCATCCCACTGCCTCTCCAAGTCAAGCAGGACCTCATCTTATGCTCCATGCATGTGTCACAATCATGGCAACTCCCTTAAATTATCAGCTTCATATTCTGCCCCCATGTGGACACAGATCTAAAGCCTGCTGGATTCCTTGAGAGTTGGTTTGTCAAGCTGGAATAGCCTTTATTATCCAGGAAAGAGTCAGGAGAAGAGCTTGTTAGAAGCATGTAGATATGCAGGAGGAGTGTCTCCCAGTTAGCCACAAGCAGGGAGTACACACAAGGACCAAGACAGAGAGAGAGACAAAAGTATTTTTGACATCCTTAGGAGATCCAGGGGTAGATGTTCTTTATGGAACAATGACTGAAAATGTCCATGGAAGTAGAGAAATCTCGAGAGACACCCTCCACTGAGAATCACTGGCTAACAAAGAATTGTGAAGGTTTTCTCTTGTTTGGTCCTGTTTGAAACAGCCCATGTACAGGCCTTCAGCACTCAAGCAATCAAAACATCTAAGCTGTTTGCAGAAGCTATCCATATGTTTTACTGCCAGGCAACTGAGATTCTGGTTTTTTTTCTTCCTTTAGTCTGTGCCTAACCCACCTTTACTGAAAACACAGTGGTGAGAGAGTGGAAACAATTTAACAGGATCCGCAAAGAAGGGACTGATGCTATACTAAACCTGACTCATGGTACACCTACTAAGCCCTGTGGAAAGCCTTAGTTATGGTTTTAGGACCTTAGATTTGGTATTGAAAAATATGCCAAGAATAGCTCAAAAATGAGGCAATTTCTGCCTTACTGAGGACTATCCATTGACAATTCCTGTGCAAGGTCTGCCAGTATCTGATATTCTTAGCCTACTGTATGAATGCTGTCTGGAGCACTACCCTCTGTCATGTGCTTTTCATTCCCTCACTTTTGGACACAGTCCAGTGTCCCTGATGTCCCTCCATTGATTTAAACTTGCGCTGGATTAAGCCCAGCAGTTGCCTAAGCATATTAATTTCATGGTTGTTTGTGGTTATGTTTTGCAGATTACAAGGGTACTGACTGTTATAAATATCTTTATAGTTTAGCCTGAAAAAATTCAGTGCCTTTACCATGTTCTCATGCTTTTATTATTATCATTACTGAGTTAC
>VYZP01058449.1:1506-36772 GCA_013400635.1 Hypocryptadius cinnamomeus
AAAACTGTTTCTGCTTGTGTAAATGTGTGTATACATTTGAAATCTGTCTGTAATAATTTCTCTACAAAATTTGGTGCTCTAATGGGAAAAAATAATTTGGAAACAATGGCACAAAACCAGAACAAATTAAATTTAAAGATTCCAATGGAAGGAAAGCTCTCATACTATTTATTTAAATGTATTCACTCTAAAAATTGACATTTACATTAAGCAGAAAGCAGTCACCATTGCAATTCCTTGATGTCATGTTAGCCTAGAAGATCAGTTCCTGTGTTGGACATAAAGGTTCATCTGGAAGATGGGGTGGATAGACATAAGGGAGTAAACCAAGAACTGTGTTATTTTTCCTTTGAACACTGGGGTTTTGGAATGGGACGATCTTTAAGAACCCTTCCAAGTGAAGTCTTTTTATGATTCTGTGATTACAACAATGATGCCTTTCAGAATCAAAGATTCATCATTATGGGACCAAACAGGCTATTTCTTCAGTATTCATGCATATATAAAAATTTGCCATTTTCATTTAACTCAAATTTGTCATAAAAATTAAAGGTCATATCCTAAACTAATCTAAATCATTTTATCTCTGAAGTTATATTATTTTACAAGAAATTATGATTACCCTTAGACCTGTTTTGGAAATTCTGCTGACTCTATATTGAAGCTCATGGAAGAAATATTTTGAAATATTTTTGATGAAAGACTTTATAGAAGTTGCTGTATTTATTCACTTGAACATTTTCAGCATGAAGGTGTTTATGTGTTTTTTGTTACTATGGCATATCCTTTAATTTTGCTCTACCTAAAAAAAAATCAGATATCAAAATTCAGGAAAAGCTTGTTTCATGCAGTAATATCCTTCACTTGGTATCCAGGAACCAAAAATACATCTATTAATTTCAGTCACTAAATATTAGGATCGCCCACACTGTGCTGTCAAATCACTAATAATTTAACAAATTTTATGTAGAGAGAGGAAAAAGAAGTGACAGCTATATTGTCCCTCCTTTAAAAATCAGTATTTACAATATCCATAGAAAGCTAACAGCTACATAAATTACATAAAAAGTAAAAAAAAAAAAACCCAAGCAAAAAAAAAAAACCAACCAAAAAACCAAACAAACACGCAAAACAAATAAAACACCACTAAAAATAAAATCAAACTTAAACTAAACACACCAAACCAATTTATTTTCATGCAGAAAACCCTGGTAGACCTAAAATGGTATATTGTGAAGGAAATTAAGGACATGCATCCTAAAATTATGCAAACATCTTGTGCCCGTGTGTCTCCTAACAGCTCACAGCACCCTTACAAATATTTGGTGCTATGTTTTTATTAATTATGGCATTTGAACGTAATGTTTTCTTTCAGAATCATAATTTAAGACAAGTCAGATGACTCAATTCTGTCACAACCAGACTTGCTGCGTAGTACTGACATACTGAGCCACTGCAGTTACTGGTATGGTCAGCACTTCTAAAACTGTGCTTATCTTATGCACTGCCTGATTTGTCTTTTGCTTCCTTTGCCCCTTTTAGTTTGAAAACCACTCTTATTTTTAGGAAGATTTTTTTTTTTTATGATGCAGTTTCCTCACTGCATCTCAAAATATCACAATTGATCACATCCAGATTTATCTGTCTAGCTACTTTTTGCTATTTACAGTGTCGCACTTTCCCACTTTTCCATGAACCACCCTTTAAAGGAAAGTAGCTCTTCATAATTGGACAATTGACTCCTTGTGAAGCAGGGCTGCTTTTGATAAAA
This sequence comes from Hypocryptadius cinnamomeus, assembly GCA_013400635.1. Taxonomy (NCBI): domain Eukaryota; kingdom Metazoa; phylum Chordata; class Aves; order Passeriformes; family Zosteropidae; genus Hypocryptadius; species Hypocryptadius cinnamomeus. Next base: position 3,278 of record VYZP01058449.1, read on the forward strand.
ACAGAACTGTGGCATTTATAACTTTAAACAAAAAATTTCAAGGAATCTGTAGTGTTTGAAGTATCAACTGGACCCATAACATACACTATAATCAGAGAACCAGCACTGAATCAGAATTGAGTGATTTTGGCTGCAAAGGACTTTAAAGACCCTCTAGTTCCAGTCCCATGAGCAGGGATGCAACTTACTAGATCAGATTGCTCAAAACCCCATCCAACCTGATGCTGAACAATTCGAGTCATGAAGCATCCACAATTTCTCAGAGCAACATTTTCCACTCTCTTACCACCCTCACAGTAAAGGATTTCTTCATAAGATTAAATCTAAACCTTCCTTCTTTCTGATTAAAGACATTACCTCTTGTCCTATCGCTATATGGTCTTGTGAAAAATCATGCATTTGTGCAATGCAATGGTAACATGAAGCAGAACAGGAAAAAAAGATCAAATAATTAAGCCTCAGAAGGTAGTGAGATCATATTTTTTTATCCTTGGATAACTCTGGGGGAAAAAATACTTTCAACACATCTATGTGCAGGGGCTATAAAAGCTGTATAGCATTCTAAAATTATGTCAGTGAAGGTGAAAGTGATCAGAATTTTTAAATAGGGGCAATAGACAGCAGACAAGATATAGAGGAAATGTGGAATTAAGTTATAGTATAAAAGAAATGCCAGTGGGGTTCTAGTGAAAGTCAATTTTGGCAAAATTGCCAAAGATGACAGGTTGATGAACCTGAAGAGAAAAGTGAATATCTCAGAGGAAAAAATAACTTTTAAACTTTGAGTGGACACCATTCTGATTAATGCGCCTGATCCACTCGCATTAAGACTCTGATTCTAACTATGCAAAATTCCTTCACATTATTTAAACTGTACAGCTATAAAGGCTACTTCATACTTTGGGTGTGAAGAGCTTACACTTTTTAAGGTGTAAATTATGTGGTGTGATAATATTCTAGCTTCATTTAACCATCTTATAGAGCTCCTCATCTCTACTAAGCATGTTTATGGGAATTCATTTTACAAAGATGATATGCAATGTGCAGAAACAAAAAGAAATAGTTACTGTTGCTGTTGTTAGCAAAATGCATATTTTGTGTGTAGCAGCAGGTAGATAGATAATGGTTAGCATAACTGCATCCTGTGGAGAAAGACACATTTTCTGGGTCACTAAAAAGCCAGCTCACTCGGTTTAAGTAAAATAGTAATTGAAGGGTAGAAGATGGCAGTGGACTGGAGATTCTAGTTCACTTAAATAAAACACAGGTTTTGGTAGTCAGAAAAGGTTTTTTCTTCCTTTATGAACTGACCAGATTCTGGGCTGTTCCCCTGCTGTTTGAATTCCAGTTTTTGCCTTAAGTTCACTTTTCTCTCAGTGCACAGACAATTTCAGATAGTAGTCTGTCTGTCAGTGAAATGCTGTGAAGGCTGTCACATTCCGTCCCTCATTTCTTTACCTTCAGTTACATAAATAACAAGAATTTCAACGCTGTCACTCCAGGATTATGTGAACCCTTGAATAACCAATATTGCTTTGAGAGTGGCTGAGAACAGCATCGGATACTGCAGGCTCTGAGGCATTGTTTTTTTCCTGTCTCCAGCAATTAATGTATCAGCTTAATTTCTAAGCAGCTGTGAATAAAGTTGAAGTCCTCTGAAGGACTCTGCCACAGAGCTGGGTCTGCCCTATTGTGGTCCAATAGGAGGGATCGCATTACCTTGCACTCATGCCACTGCCCAACTCACCTTGGAGATCCAGATGGAAGGTTGGGTTTGTACCTGTAAGCAAATGTGACAGCCAAATGGGCACACCAGTTCCAAAAAACAACTGCCTGTAGAGACAGGTGTGAGTCTTGCCTAAAGACTGAAAAGGAAAATCATAAGTGCCATTTCACTGATCAGAGGAAGAATTTTTCCTTTTCAACCAGATGAGGGTTTTGTTTCCAAAACACTGTCTTTATCTGGAGGCTGCTGTATAAAGGAAAAAACTAAATACTTCAGAGGAAAACTCATATAAATAGTTAAGCTGACATTAGTATAAGTTCTCTCTTTACTATAATGCCTAGTGTTCTCCTTCAATTAAAATATCATACTTATCTAAATTATCTTACATATTTTCTAATGATATTTCCGGTTAAACTGCTGGGATTTTTATCTTCACTCTCAAATTAACGTTGTGACACATTTAGTATACAAAATAAGAACAAAAGCTACTGGAATAAGAAGAAAAATTTTGTGATTTCTAAAATAAATATTTAGCAGAGCAATGAATTTTAAATTAATACACGTTGGAAAGTACTTAGATAATTTTGCCTTTAAGGAGACTCTTTTACTGAGGTCTTTCAAAGCAAGCACATTGTGCTTTTGAATATATTTAATGTTTTTGAATAATTTATCCTTTTTTTTGAGATGGTTCTCAGATCTCAAGTACACACAAAAAAATGTTAAAAAAAAAAAAGACAAAACAAAATTACCTGGGTAGTTTGGTAAAATGTGTCTGGTTACATTATTGCATCCCATTAATTTATTTTCAGTTGAAATCAAGACTGAGAAATAAAGGCTTTACATTTTGGTAGCCTTTAAAGGACACAGAAGACTAGACAAGAATAGGCTTTTATGAGTGTTCCGTGTCCTATTTGGTGATGGGAAACACCACTGAGGATGTAGTGTCCTACAAAGTTTTAGTCCTTTTAGTCCTGCATAAACTATAATTGTTGCATATATGAAAAGAAATAAAGAACTTACTATGTTTTGAAATTACAATCCTCAGGGGAAAAAAAACCCCAGCCCTTCTTTTGTATATTTTCCAGCTATTCTTCTGTCCCTGATGCACATTTACTACAATAGACTCTTATGGCATTTATTTATCTAGATGGCAAACAAAATAATTCAAGAGAGATCTTTCAAAAATTTAAGAGAATCTGAAAGTATTTTGAGGTAAGCCTCTAGTTAGGTATCACTGAAATTTCTGTCTAACTGGGTAACTTCTCCTGAACTCCATAAGGCAGTTCTGCGCAATTCTGTGAGTGGTACAAAGGACTAACTGTTCCCTTTGCAGTGATTTTTCTTTCCTTCTTCTCCCAGGTAATAATAGAAGGTGTTTATTCTTTGGTCTTCAACCTTCATTAATGCTATTTTTTTTTTTTAGATATTCAGGAATACTGTAACACAATTGCCAAACCTGTTGTTTAAATTATGTTACTGCTATAGATTATATGATACCCTTTTTTATGTCCATAAAGTGTCATAGAATCTGCAGACAGGACCAATTATGTAGATAGACTTTAAATATTTTTTTGTTTGTTTGTTTTTGGGTTTTTTTGCTTGTTGTCTTAAGTGCTGTGTGGATGGACAGAGCATGAGTAAAGGCAGAGATTAGTGAAGAACTTGACCAATTTTGGAGAAAATTCTCTTTTTTTACAACAAGACTTCATTCTTTTGTGATTAGTGTTAGCTAAATTAATTATGCGATAACTGTCCCACCATAAAACCTTCCTGGAGGTGTCACATTGATTCTTTTTATGGCAGCACAAAAATGAAAGTTAGCACTAAAAGTTTCCAAATGAAAGATTTTAAAGCTTTCAGAAAGAAAGACAGAAAGAAAGACAGAAAGAATTGTTCAACAAGTTTAAGTCAAACTAAATATATCATAGCTAAAAAAATGAATCTCTAGAAAAATGCTTTGTTTGGAGCATATTTAGTTCCAAAAATAAAACTGTTAAAGCTTATAAACACAGAAAACAACATTTATAGTCGAAAAGAGGACTCACATTACAACTTCTTTGACACTATTTAATTTGTACCTGATGGAACCATTTGATGAAACCAAAAATGAGTTCATAATACATCTGTATCACTGAAATTTTTTATTAGAAATGAGACAAAAATTCCCAAGTACTCTTCCTTTGTGTGAGCAAATCTTTATCACAGACAGATGAAATGAGCTTTCTCTTGTTAGTTTGGTGTTTTGCATGTTTGTTTTTTTCAAGTAATTAACATGTATTAGTTAGCCTGGATAAAAACATGTCATCTCCTATCAGAGCCTTTCAAAGGGAGAATTATTGTGTTCCCTTTCTCAGATGTTCTTTATTGTTATTAATATGTGTAAAAATAGCAGGAAAAAATAATAACTATAATACTCCAAAATTTAAGTATACATTAAATTCTGGCTACTAATCTTAAAAATGAAGTAATTGCTATAAATTGATCAGGTATACTGGGCTTCCATATGAAGACTGCATCTCTTTCACTTGACAAAAAGACATTTGCAAGAATGTGGGAGACTTTGATTTGTAAAGACAAGTGTCAATAGGAATAAATAAGCAATTCCTCTCAGAAAGATAGGCACAAAGAAATGTCCTGGAAGAAATATGGGAGTTCCAAAGGGAATATTTTCAGAGAGGGGAAAACCTCTGGAACTGGTTATTCTTGGAATTTATTAAGTATAATTTGTATCTAGGTTGAAAAACCTATCAGGAAAGTGAAACGGAGCAGGATCTTTGCTTCAACAGCCAGTGCACAATCTCTCAGGCAGAGAGATTTGAATAAGTGGATTGGCAATACTGAAATATTTTGCTGTTTCAGCAGCCTGAGAGGGTGTGCGGTAGATCTGTTCAAAAACTGAGCAGCTCAATAAGCAGGAGCACCTTGTGAGAGCCAGGGCAGAGGTGTAGAAGGGTGTTTTGGCCTGAGGATCTCATGTCTGTGCAGGCAAGCACAAGTGATTTCTTTGCAACATTGCTATGCAATTCCAGTAACTCTGTATGGCAGTCAAGGTGGCTGCTTCCCTAAGGGGATCAGAGGAAGGAAGATTTCAGCCATTTCCTGTCACTTTGCAAAGCATCATTTTAGACTGTCTTGCTAATAAATGAAATGTAGCTTAGGGCAAAGAGACTTACCTTTCAGATACAATTTCAGTCTGAAAACTTTAGGGATTTGATTTTACTTATATATTCAGGTTTGTAATGTGATTATCGGTATTTAGTGATATTTGGCCATGAAATAGGTCTGGGTGTTAGTTAGAGATTGGTAGAAATGGCTTTCGCCTTCAGGATTTTTTTTCCTTTTTCCTCTCTAATAACAAGAAATTTACTAGACAATAATGGTTAAGACAGAAAGGATTTTTAAATTTTTAATTTATTTTAATGAATTAAATGAAACAAGTTTTCTGGGATTGCACATTAGACTGCTGAAAAAAGTACTCACAACCTCTAATCCAGCTCTCTGTTTATATAGCTGAAGAAGGTATAGGTCTTCTGAGCAGAAAGCTGAACCTCTTGGGTTCAGTTTATTTTGTGTTAGAAGGTATCCAATTTCCAAGATCATGTAGTCCAACTTATCTGCTATGATCCACATCCTTCACTAGACCAAATTCCCATCCAACCTGACTTTGAACACTTCCATGGATGGGAGTATCCACAGCTTCTCTGGACAGCCTGTGCCTATGTTTACCACTCTCATGTAAAAAATACCTTCCTTATACTTAATTTACTCAAATATGCTCAAATCTCTTTCAATTTAAAATTCTTGCCCATTTTCCTGTCCCTAAGGAACTTAGAAAAAATGACTCTGTCTTTCATACAGACTCCTTTTTAATATTGGAAGGCTGCAATGAGGCCTCCAGGAGTGGTCTCTTCGCTAGGCCAAAAAAATTCTGTCTTCTCAATCTTCCATCATAGGGAATGTGTTTCAGGCCTCCAGTCATTCATGGATTATGGAGGATCATTAAATGGTCCTCTTCTGGACCTGCACTAGCAGGTCCATGCCCTTCCTGTGCTGGGACCCCAGAGCTGGATGCAGAGTTCCAGGTAGACTCTCAGCAGAGCAGAGCAGAGCAGAGGGGCAGAATCCCCTCCCTCCCCGGCTGCCCACACTGCTTTGGATACAGCCCAGGACACGTTTGGCTTTCTGGGCTGGGAGTGCCCATGGCTGGCTCATGTCCAGCCTCTCACCCACCAGCATGCCCAAGTAGTTCTTGGCAGGGCTGCTGCCAGTTCTTTCATCCCCCCGCCCATACTGTTAGTGGGGGTTACCCTGACCCAGGTGCAGGACTTTGCACTTGCCATTTTTGAACTTCAAGAGCTATCCCCTGTCAAACCTGTCAGGGCCCCTCTGAATGGCATCCCTTTGTTCCATCAAATCCAATTTGTGTAGTCTGCAAACTTCCTGAGTGTACTCAATCCCACTATGTCATCAAGGAAGATGTTTATGGCATAGTTGCCAGTACAGACCCTTGAGAGGCATCACTCATCACTGGTTTCCACCTGGACATTGAGACAATGACTATAAAAGCTTTCGGGTATGGCTATCCAGACAATTCCTCACCAAATTAAACCAACCATCCATCATCCATCCATCCATCCGTCCGTCCGTCCATCCATCCATCTGTCCATCCATCCATCCGTCCATCCTATACCTGTCCCATTTAGTGGCAGGAATGTTTTGGAGGACCATATAAAAGGCCTTATAGGTAAATGACAGCTGTAGTTATTTCCTTGTCCACCGTCCAGTCATTCCATCACAGAAAGCCACTGTATGAAATAGTAAGGCATTTTTTGGTGTGTGAAGTCACATTGGTAGTATCACCTCCAATATCCCATATGCTTCAATATACAGAGATAATAGTTTCTTCCAGGAGAAACTGCACCTTACGAGGAAGAGAGATGAGGTTGACTGGTCAGTCATTCTTAGGATTCTTCTTTTTATCCTCTTATTAATTACTTGTTATTATGTCACAATTCATTTTAGGTTTACTTCATTTATGAGACAGGATTTTTTTCCCATTCTTTATTCAGAAATTTAAATGTGATTTGCATAATAAGGGAAGAGGAAATTATACGGCTTGTCTTAAATAATTCTGAAATATCTTAGGTCTAAGCTACTAGCTTATTTTCTATTATTTTGTGAAACTGAATATGACAAAAACAAAGGAAAATCCTTAGCAGAGGCCAGAATTTTCAGACAAGAATATTGCAGTTACGAAATACGTATCCAGCAAACTCCTACTACACACACAGTAACAGCTGCTTAACATACGAGTTACCAATGATTTAAGGTAATATCCAATTGATAGTGTTCTTTCCTGTGAAGCTGCTCCATGGGTCTTGATTTTCTTGTCAAGTTCTTGAGTTCTACAGAGGAAAACACTGTAGCCATTAGCTCTGCTGAAGAGTGCGTAGTGCAGTGTGTCTTGTCATGCGCAGACACAGCTGACCTAAGTTGCCAGTGTCACATACCACAATGCTTGTTTTAGGCCAGTGAGTACTTCCTTGGAAAATGTATTCCTGTAGGGGCAGAATAGTAACTGTTGGTAGCTACTCTATCATCTTGCAAGCACAGTGATTTTAGGGCTGCAAGTTACTGCTTTATTAATGAACTGGTGCAAGACCTCTAATTAAAGGAAGACTCACATCTGCTGTTGTGTACAGCTAGAATCATTAATGATGGCAGATATATTTCTGCCTTACAAGCATTGCTGGTTTTTTGCTTCTGTTTATTAAGAGCAAATTTCTAGAAAAAAATTACATACTGCCTCTATACTCTGTGCTGCTCTTAATGTAAATTGCGGGAGATGTATGTCAGGCTATATTCTTTTTGATCCGCTGTATTCTTTTTCAAAATTTCTTTCAAATGAAGACAGGATGAATACTTCCTTTAAGAAGGAAAAAAAGATTTTATGTGCATTTTTGAACAGAGGTCTTACTAGTGTTTTATGAGACTTTTTTATTCTAACAGAAGCAATTGTGAATTAATTCAGGTCAATTCTCTTTTTTAAAATATAAAAAAAAACCACACAAGCCTTTCTTAATAAGAAGTTCATAAATACAAAAACCAACTGTAAACCCAAATATTTCAGTTTGGTTGGAGTTTTTTTTTCTTTTAATTCTCCCCTACATGAATCTTACTGTTAACAATCATCAACAATTGTTGGCAAGTTATGTATATGATAACTGAACACAAATAATCCACGCAGTTCTAATGGTTTTAAACAGCTGCTAGTGGACACTTTTTTTGGAAAAGCAGCATAAAAACTATTAAAAAACCCAGAAAGATAAAATTCACCTAGCAGAAGTTCAAAGACTTTTAATTCTCTTATTTGTAAGTAAGTCTCTTGAGGTTAAGACAGGCAGAGTAGAATCAATTATGCACTTCAGCCTAAAGAACTTTTTATGGAATATTTTTATTTAATTAACTACTAGATTTCCACAAGGCAGTAAATTGATATTTAGATATAAGTGATGTAAAATTGGTTCTCTGGCTCTTCTTTTGTTAACATTCCTGCCTTATAAATAACTTTAATAGGATTTTGCACACTAAAAATAAATGTTCATATTAAACAAAGTAAATTTTCCAGTCTCTCTATAGCATCCTAAGGGGAAGCAGATGTATGAATAAGATAACCCATCATTAATAGCAATGGTGTGAATAAAAGACACTCCTTAAATACAGCCTCAGAAAGGGTACTTAATTGGTTAAATTCTGGAAGGCTTCGTGATGCTTTCAGCTAAACTTGCTGACAATGTGAGCTGGGGTCATCAATCCATTTGATGCTCTAGTGAGCTTAAATAAAAAATGTGAGAAAGTCCATAGGTGGAAAATAGCAGATAAAGACTATCATTGATACAAACCACAAAAAATAACTCAGACCTTGCACTTCCAAGTAAAAAGCAATGCAGTAGGAAACAACGAACTGTATTGACATCCCATTTTAATCCTTGTTAGAATCTTTGTTTTGGGCTTTTTTCTGGGAGGGGTTGGTTGGTTGGGGTTTTGGTTTGGTTTGGTTTGGTTTTTTAAATTTGTTTTATCAAAAAAAAAATTCAGTATCAAAATATCAAAAATTTTATCTCCCTCAAACATATTAATGAGAAATTGTAGAAATTCTTTGCTGAAAAAGTGGCATTTCTCATGTATAAGGTTTTCGAATGTTTGGTATATTTTCTCATTTCACAGTTCCTTTTTATGTACATACAGCACTTCTGTATGTATAATAAGAAATTAGGATTCATATCACTTTCCTAAAGAATCATAAAAATAAACAAAATAAGCAGATTTTCAGTTGCAGCAGATATTCAGAAGAAACTTTGTAAGGCATGTTATATTTTCACACCAGACTGCAATTAACCACCTCAGAGCCAATTTCTGACTTCCCTCCAGTCAGATGCTGGGGAGAATTGAAAGGATAGATGTGAGAAACTCCTGGATTGAAAATAAAGCAGCTTAATAAATGAAATAATTATGACAAAAATAATAATCAAAAATGTAATGAAAGGGAAAGTAACAAAAAGAGAGAAAAATAAAGCCCAAGAAAAACAAGGGATGCAAGTAACAAAGAACTGTTCACCACCAACCAGCAGATTCCCAGCCACTTCCCAAGCAGCAGCCCCTAGCCAGCTTTCCCTGTAGTTTATATGCTGAGCATGATGCCATATGGCCAGTTGGAGACAGCTGCCCTGGTGTGCTCTCCCTCAGCTTCTCATGCACCACCAACCCCATTTTCAGCAGGGCAGCATAAGAAGCTGAAAAGTCCTTCACTTGTTTTAAGCACTGCTCAGCAACTGAACCAGTCATTTGTTATCAACATTATTGTCATCCGAAATTAAAAACACAGCACTGTACCTGCTGTGCAGGAAAACTAATTCTATACCTACCGAAACAGGATGGAAGGAACATTGACTTGCTTCATTTATTTGTTTTCCGTTTTCTTTTCCATTCTGTTTCCACACTCTACAGCAAACAGCTCCTCCCTATTTCACAGTCTGACCATGAAATGTTATGATAGAGACATAAATGGAATGTACTAATTTACTCTAATTGTTCAGAATGGAACAGGATGTTCCTTCATTAAAACAGACTCACCAGTCTGACTACTGTATATTACTGAATTTACTGTTAGGACAAATGCATAAAATACTAAATACAACAAAAAACAATAATGGCTGTTAGACTTGCAGAAGGTATAAATCCTTGTTTAATATCTCCTTTATAATTGTGTTCTTCAGGTGTCATTAAATATGAACCAAATAACTCCCTAGTCTTGTTACATTTAAAGAAAATAATCTCTTGATGCTAACAGGTTTTTGCTCTATAGAGTGAAGTAGAATGAGATACTAAGCTAATATAAAATAATAGAACACAATCTAATAGAATTAGCATCCTGATACCAATTATTCATCATCTGAGAACAAAAGATAATTTGCTATTGCTTCCTTAAAACCCTGCTTTTTCCTTTTGGTGGGATGAGCTCAGATGTGGAAGTTATGTAGTAGGAGAAGTCAGTTTAGATTAAAAGGAAAGAAATTGCATGGATTAACTGACAGACTTGGTTATATTCAAGTTTCATGTCAAAAAGTATGTTGTTCTCAGTTAGTACACTTTAAGCGTTATATATAACATTATTGTTAACTCAAGTCCAAATCCACTGTGATGTTCCTTCTTTTTTTTGTGTGTTTTTAATTGAACATGGTTAAGATCTTATTAAAGGAATTGTCTCATTCTCTTTTTTTTAATTATTTTTCTCATGGTATAGTCTGGATTAATTAATTTATTCAAAATAGAGTGAGAAAGAGAAAGTAACTTAAGTGCGCTGCTGAACAAAACCAAAATTTTGCATGGCAGCTTTTACCAAATTCAATGGACTTAAATTTCTTGGTTGGGAGGAAGCTCACACGGTTTCTCAAATTAATTCCTAAATGACATGTTTTAGCAGTGCTTAGAGGAAAACAGTAGTGAACTGGGAGAGGTGGGGATTATATTTTATTTTGTTTTGCAGCCAGCACATAAGAGGCCTGACTCAGACAGAAGTAAAAAAAAATCTTCATTTCCATTTAGATAAAATTTTACCTCTAGTATTGTGCCTCTTTTATCTCTAGAATTGTAAAGAACCTATGGACCCTTAAATTGAAATAATGCAATTGTTAAAAAAAAATTATATGTAAACATTTGTTACTAAATATATTTAACATAATTTTCATTACAGGATTAGCTTTACAAAGGCAAAACAGGCATCTAATACCATTATAGGTTTCACATGTTATTCATACTTTTTATAAATATTCCAATAGTCAGATTTCGATGGATTTGTTTCATACAGTTTTATTACATCTTTTACTTTAATGTTATACAGGTATACAGTGTTTTGTTGTCCCTCTCTCTCAAATAGATGTTGGACTAGATGAAAAGAAGTGTGTTCATATTTCCACTGATTTAGATTGCGTCAATCTCTAATTCTTAAATTTTCCTGTTCTCTCTAAATTTTAGTTTCTATTTTTGTAGTCTTTCATTCTTTTGCCTATTTTCTTTCATATATAATTCAAGCTTTTCTTCAGGATTTTTCCTACTCTTTTTGGACATTCAATTTAAGCCAGCAAGTGATCTTTCCACAGAGTATTTTAAAATAAACTAATGTAAAAGTTTTCTTTGAAACCCAGCTCCTCTTTCCTTTGAAGGCAATAGCAATATCAAGGTATTCATTACAAATAGGAGTAAGTCCTTATGCACTGAAAGCCGATGTCTGTCTCTGAATTTCAGTGTCTAAATAGCACTAAACTTCCTAAAATTAGCATCTAGGATTAGGTTAAACTTTCTTAAACTTTCACCCATACCACTAGTCCGAAGGCAAATTCCTTTGACTTTCCTCAGACTAATTTCCATCCTTTCTGTAATACAAGTTTAGGCCTCAGCAATATTGTAACTGGAAAAACATAAGAGGTTTTCTTCCCTAAATGTCATAATATGCATATTTTGGATTATTATTTTCACACAGGAGGGAAGTATTTATGGGACAGTGCCATTACTAGTAGAACACAAAAATGCTGGAAAGTGGTGATCCTTCATAAAACACAAGAAGCTAGGAATGGCTAATCCTTCAGCTTTGCTGGCCAGACTGAGTCTGAGTTTCATTAGAAAGCTTTAGATAATAAGTTTGTGCGAAAATTTACTTGAAATATGTCAATATTATCAAGTTGTGAGTTGGAAAACTTGACTACTTAGTAGACGTGGAGAAAAACAATAACTTGTAAAAGCCTAGCTGTATTAAAAATTACATAAATAAAGTATAGTAGGTTTTAGTGACATGGTACTCTCTTTTATGTCCCTGGGCTGACAGATGTCATTGTGCTGTGTTTAGGCTGTAGTAACACCCTGTCACCTCACTTCTGCTGTTTGTGACATAGAACAAGCATGTGGCAGAGACTATCCAAGCTAACCCTCTGTAACCTATTGCACTTATGGTTCTCCTGTTTTAATAAAACATGAACCAGAAATATGGAGAAATTGTTCATTTTGACTTCACAAAATCACTTAGGTGTCCATTTTCTACCCATCAAATATTTGAATTTTTCATGGCTAGAAGCAGTACATCTTTTTTTTTTCTGTATCTTTTGGCTGTTAACATGCAAAATACGTATTTTAATGAGAGGTATGCAAAACAAAGTCAGTGAAACTACTTCATATTTTAAAATTATAAGTAGACAAAAACTTATTCCAGTTATGGAGTCAGGTTAAAGTTGCAGTATACTTCCCCTCACAAAGTCCTAAGGATTTTTACAACCGAGCCTATATAGTTATTGTGAGGCTAAATTATCATTTTTCCTCTTTCTTCCTTTCATCCATCTTTCCTCTTTCTTCCTTCCTTTATTCTCTTGAGCAGATCCTTAGAGAAATAATGCACTGATATTTTATTGTCTCATTTGAGAGTTTGAAATAAATATCGTTGCAGTTAATAGATGATTTCATAAATGTTAGTTGGCTTTATTCATCAATTTGTACCACACACAGATGCCGTACTGGGCTCAGTCACATCACTTGGATGGTAAAAGGTTATTTGAGGGATCTGCAAATACCACTGATAAAGTCAGGTTTGTATATGCAGATACACGCAGGTTTTCTTGCACAATATAAATAGACTTGAACTATCTATCTAACATGAATATCCTTGATGGGAATGGGAAATTCACTTTTTTTTCTGAGCATGGTAGCTCAGACATCCCTTATTTATATTCTGTGTCTTTACTTGCAAAGCTCTATGAAGTTTTACTGAAGTTCCCAAAGGGGTTAATTAAAATATTTGGTCTATTTAATTTCATGTAAATTTCATCATCTCGAGTTTTAGATTTAAGTGAAACCAGAAAAAAGCTCTGTTTGTTCATGACTTTGATCTGAGGCCGTCAGGGCCTGTATGGGTTTCTTCAGGTTTGGCTAAGGGTCAGCTGCAAGTTGACTCAGTCAAGTTGAAGATCAGTGAACTTGGGTAAAGGGCATAGCACTGTTTATACACTACTGAGAATTGCAAGGAGAGTTATCAATGCTGATGCTGAACAAAAGGAAATTATTTTTCCCACCATCCTGACACATATATACCTAGTTCTTTACAGTACCATAGCCAGTGTATTAAAACTGGCAACTTGTTCTTAAGATTTGAACAACTGCTGTTCACTGTTAGCCACTCCCTCTTGACAGCTACTCAACACCACTGGAGCACAAGCAGTTACACCTATGCAGCCATTAGTCTTTCCATGGCTGAGTTGCCTTTGGAATGAAACTTTAAAAGGAAGAAGCACATATCAGGAATTTTTTTCATAACTTTTACATAAAGCCTGTTAGCAGTATCAAAATATTCAGCAATTTTGTTAAAAAGTCTCATATACTTTAGGCGACAAGTTTCTTTGTTCAGCTTTTAGGTTGTCAACATACCATGCAGAGAAACAGTGCATTATTACTTCTTGAGATCTCTTGTAAATGAAGCAGACATAAATATAGACCTGAAATATATCTGAAAGGCAAAGGCAAAGGAAAAAAAAAAAAGAAAAACAAAAGTAGCATCAATTTATCTTCTGTCTCAAAACCAAGTATACAGTTTATTCACAATAAAAGCATCTGGTGTGCTTTTCCTTGTTTGTCTAATAAGTTTAGTTAGTTACTGATGGAAAATTGCTGCAATTAAAAGGTACACTAAAAATAGACATTACATAAATTATTTAACATGAGAAAAAACTTTATTAATGAAATATTTTGTCCACACAACTTTTAATATTTTAATTCATTGTAAATAAATACAACAAAATAGGACAACATTGAAAATAAAAAGAAAAAAATACACTTCATGGTCTCAGGGCTACACCCTTCCTGTAGAACCTTACACTGATCTAGAGGACTACACATGTAATTGTGAGTTTTGCTTTACAGGAAATTCCCAAGGTGTTTCACCTCAGTTCACATTAAGAGCATGACTGGGAAAATCTGCTTGCTGGATTCTTGGCATTGATAACCCAAAGCATCATACAAATCTTTGGAAAAAACTGAAATTTGCCAATAAGATTAAATCAGGGCGAGGCTGGTTGCTTCCCATTTACATACAAAGTTAGGTGTCCTGCTTCATCAGCTGGTCAACACAGGAGATGTGGAAAACATACCTGAAGTGGACTTCTCAGAAGAAGATCAATTAAAGCTTCATATAGATAGAAAGATGGATACATTTTTCATTTGTTTGTTTGCTTTTTTTTGTTTTGTTTGCTTGGTTGGTTTGGTTTGTTGTTGTTTCTTTGTGGAATTTTGGTGGGGTTTTTTGTCTTCTTTTTTGTATCAGTCACTGATTCCTTTCTGTGCAACTTGCCTCGAGTTGTGAAATACCATCTAGCCTTCAATCTCCTAGGAACGTAGTCAGTCACCTTGGCTCAGTTTTTCTCAGCACCCTGGGCTAGAAGGGCTCACCTCTGTTATAGCACAGCACTGCCTCTGGGGAAAATGCAGAAAGAGTAAACTCCAGGGGATTTGTGTGAGCCATGTTCTCCTGTTCTCATGGGAATGCCATGGAAGAACATGATGATAAAATACCTAGTCTGACGTCCTCAGTGCATGTGGTTGATCTAGAAACCCCCAGAGCTGCCTTTTGGAGCAGTCGTCTCTGTGACTCTACTTGTAGAAGAGTATCACAGGAAACTGAATCAGGAGGAAGAATGGAAAGACCAACTCAACAAGAAATGCATCACTTTGCCACTAGTATGAAGCTCTAGGCAGCATGATGCATCCTTGCATTGAAGGCTGACTCCAAGAACCCAAGCCTGTCCCTAATTAATAACATAACAAACATGATACATACTGGTTACCAAAACCACTTTCAAGAGAATGAAAAATATCTCACAGTTGCTGCATTTTATTTCCCAACACATCTTTCTGATAACTGAAGGAAATGCACATTGTCTGTGCATTTTCTGATTATAACCTTCATAATTAACTTAGTGTGAAAGGAAACCAAATAATTATCTTTCCCATCTCGTCTCGTTCCTCCAGGAATGTGGCTGAGTAACAGGAGAGATGATACACACTGTAGGAGCTGGATTTAAATGTGCCAGTAGAGATTTGTCCTTTTAGATGAAAGGTCCCAGAGTCAACAATTCTTCCTAGCATCCAGCCCACAAAATAAACTTTATCCTTATGAAATTGCTATTTACCTGGCAGGGAAGAACACACTGTATCTGGGTGCACAACCTGTAGAAGTTAGATGATAATTGATATATTGGATTGTTCTGCTATAAAATATGCAAAAATGGCATAAAGTATTCAAAGGAAGGTGCTGTTATCTGACACTCAGGATGATGTTGTTACTGAGCCTGGCAGTTTTGGATCCTCGGAATTATTGACTTTGATTATGCCTTACTAATGGCAAGTAGTGAGGCATCTTACCTTTTCCATCTCATTGGCAATAGCTTCATTTCCTTTCCTATACCTTTCTATCAAGTCATTTAGAAAAATTCTTATTCCAGAGCTGAAAAATGGAAATTACTCTGCCTATCTTAAGAACTTATAAATATCATATCCTCAAAAGAGATGTTCAGAAAAATCAAGAATTATTTAATCCTTCTGCACTTGCTGAGAGGAGCCATGCTATTCTGTTCTCTCAGACCACAGACAGGCTCATCAGCTCTGCTGTCTCAGACACTGAGGAGTGAAGTGAAATGGGTAAGGATTTGTAAAAAAACCCACAGCTATCTGGGACGACTTTTTCATTACTTCTCTTCTACAAACAAAGACTGGGATTTCTTATGTTTTGTGAAAGAGAATGATTGCATCATAGAATGATAGAATGGTTTGTATTGGAAGGGATTTTAAAGACCATCCAGTTCCAACTCCTCTGCCCTGTGAAGGGACATCTTCCACTTGACCAGATTGCTCAAAGCCTCATTCTGCCTAGCCTTGGACACTGTTGGGGAAGGGGACATCCACAACTTCTCTGGGCTACCTGTGCCAGTGACTCACCACCCTCACAGTACAGAAGAGGAATGAAGTCACCCCTCAGCTGCTCCTCAGATGACATCCCATACAGCTCTTTCTCCAGCCTTGTTGACCTCCCCTAGATGCATTTGAGTGCCTTCACATTCTAATTAAATTGTGGGGACCAGAACTGCACACAGTACTCAAGGTGAGACAGCGCCAATTCTATTCCCATAAAAGGTGAAAAAATTGCTACAACTTAGGTTACTACCCCATGTCTTTTTTTTTTTTTTTGGTAATCTAATGTTTCCCTCTGCACCCTTCTACTGATCCTGGGTTTTATTCAATGATAGCCACTTTTCAGGAATTTTTGATAGACAATGCCAGTTCTACAAAGAAAAGGAAAATGATGATTTGATGACAAAGGCATTTTATCATAGAAACACAGAATATGAGTTGGCAGAGAGCCATCAGGATCATGAAGTATGAATCCTGGCCCTGCACAGCACATCCCGAATAATCATAGCATGTGCCTGAGAGTGTTGTCCAAAGGCTTCTTGAGCCCTGCCAGCCTTGGTGCTGGGGTCACTTCCCTGGGGAGCCTGTTCTAGTGCCCAGCCAACCTCTGTCTTTCCCTGATATCTATCCTAAACCTGCCCTGACTCAATTTCAGGCCATTTCCTCAAGTTCTGTCATTGGTCAGCAGAGAGAAGAGATCAGTACCTACCCTTCTTCTGCCCTTTATGAGGAAGTTGTAGCTGCAGTGAGGTCTCTTCTCAGCCTCCTCTTCTCCAGGCTGAACAGACCAAGTGACCTCAGCCACTCCTCATACAGCTTCAATGGCCTTCAGCATTTTCATTGCTGTCCTCTGAATGCTCTCTTCATAGTTTAACTTCTTTCTTTTTCTGTGTCACCCTGAACTGCCCCCAGCACTTGAGGTGAGGCTGCCTCAGTGCAGAGCAGAGCAGAGCAGAGCAGGACAATCCTCTCCCTTGCCTGGCTGTGATGCTGTGCCTGATGCTCTCCAGGACATGGGTGGCCCTCCTGGGTGCCAGGGCACTGCTGGCTCGTGTTCAACTTGCTATTTGCCAGGAACCTCAGGTCACCTTCTGCAGGACTGCTTAAGAATAGGAAACTGATTGTAATGGGTTAGAATACACTTCCTCCTAGCTCAAGATCTATCTAGCTCTGATCCATCTCAAGATCCACTTCATACACAAAACCAGATACTTATGATGTGGTTCTGGCATACACAACTCAAGACTGCTGAAAACATAGCTGGGAAAAACAGCCTGACCCTGGAGAAATGCTTCTAGGAGAAGAATGTAATTCATCCTAGACAGGAAACAAAATAACAGTGTTCACTTTTGCAGTTCAGGACAGAATTATGGAATCACCACATCAAGACACATGGGAGGGGAGTTGGAGAAAGATTAATCAAAAATGAATGGTTTTCACCATTCAAATTATTCAGAGAACGTGTAGAGCACAAAGCAAAACAAGCTTGTAAACAGTAGAGGAAGCTAATGTGCATACAGGTTTTGTATTCTGGGCTGGTGGGGTCTCCTATGTAGTGCAGTAATGTGAAGGTGACTGAGGACTAAAGCCTTGTAATTCAAAGAAGGTTTCCTGGAGCATGGTTCTAATAGATTTTAAGACTCTCAGTGTGCACATAACACATGAAGACAGCAGCAAAATTTTCTACTCTGTTGTTAAATTAACAACAGTTGAATCACAGTGGGATCGGGAATGCAGTACTGGCAGTGCAAAGGTGCAAAAATGGGCTAGCATAATCTAACTTTGTGTTTCTCATGTCAAGGTCTGTTCATAGGGAAAAAAATCCTTGACCCAAAAAAGGTGATATTAGACTTCTTGGGACCTGAAATACAGGTGCATGTAGCATTGCAAGACAATAGGCCTTTTTGAAACCATCCAATACAATGTGAGGACAGTAAGAAGATAATCGTTAA
This sequence comes from Hypocryptadius cinnamomeus, assembly GCA_013400635.1. Taxonomy (NCBI): domain Eukaryota; kingdom Metazoa; phylum Chordata; class Aves; order Passeriformes; family Zosteropidae; genus Hypocryptadius; species Hypocryptadius cinnamomeus. The sequence continues at coordinate 21,458 of VYZP01058449.1, forward strand.
GTGAAAAAATAGTTGCTGTGGACCTTTATCAGCAATATAAGGAAATATTTTAGTGAAGCGGGCACGTAAATAGCACCTGCAAATTCTAAGCAGAATGCACAAAATAGCATGTGTGACTGCCAAAATGGATTCAGCTCAGTCCTGCTGCTGTTATGAAAGAAAAGCATTCACAGAAATGAGAAGGAACCTCAGTATTTTCACCCATCACTATGGTGTGTGTTTGGTGAGTAAGCAATGGCAGGAATGGATTCATACAGGAGTCACACCTATTTATGGAAATATGCCCATTAAATTATTAGATGCTTTATTAGGCAATAAAACAAAACAAAAGAGAAAATAAAATCTTCAGGCAATAGACTGACCTCTAAGAGTGTATTGGAATTTGACTCTCCAGATTCCACACTATTTAGTCTTAAAATTATTTTGTTGTAAAATGAACACATTCCTGGTGAAGTGGATATTTAATTACATTCATAAAAGGGAAGAACACTAACAGGAAAAATTGAAAAACTATGTCTATAATGTGGTTGTTTTAACATATTAGTATCAAACTAATATCCTAATCTTGGTCATGTTGACTATTCTGAAACTAGCATTTTCCCTTATTTTTCTCATGAATAAAAATCCTAATCTGTTTCATTTCAGAGGATGAAGAAAGCGCTTCAACTTAGAGCTTTTTATGAAATCACATTCTTGGGAACTACCTATTCTTTCTAGGGCTTTACATTGATTCGAAGCTGCTGAATAGCACCTGCAAAAGAAGTTGCTACCTATTACTAACAATTGAGAATGTACTACTTGATTTATCCAGGGAGCTGTAGTGATAGAAAAGTAGCAATCTGCTCCATTTGATAAAAGGTCCACTAAAGACTCAGTAGGAGTGTGTGAATATACTTAAAAGGAATATTCTTTGCTCTTTAGAATAAAATCATCACATCAGGTAGGTTTGATCGTGACTTTCAGAAAGCACCATGAGAAAGCCATTGCTGAAAGCATCCAGCTGACCCAAATGCCTGTTATTCAACTATCAGAGCTGTCAGGTGAAAATGAGGCCTTATGCCTCAGATCACCAGGAAAGTCAAAATATACTGACCAAGATCATGTTCTGGCTCACTGCGGAAGTGCCACTCCCTTCCCAATACATGAGATGGACTTTCATAAGAGATTGTACATAATCCAAAAAACCTGAGATGATAGATAAAGGCAATGCAGATGGAGGAGGTATCCTATATGTCAGAAAGCATTTCAGTAGTTCAAATGCTCTGACAGTACCTTACATAACAGAATAGACCATCAAATTTAGTTTCTGTCTTGTGTACCTATAGAAGAGATAAAATGATACTAAAATAAAGAAATAATAAAATTAAGATTAGCAAAGCAATGTAGCAACCCAGTACAAAAGAGTATAAGAAGCTTTGAATCCATGATAAGAAATAGTCTTGGCTCACCATCTGAAAAACATATAAGGATGTGGCAAAAAATCTAAAATGTACTAAGACATAGAATGCATTCTACTACCATCTGGATTAAGAACATTGAAACAAAGTTACAGAAGTGAACATATGGTGGTGTAGTCAGACAGTTTTAGCCACTCTGAGAACCTTTATCATTTGTTGATCTTTCTTATAAGAGCTGGAAGAGGACTAAGCAGCATAGAAAATATAACACTGCAAAGAACAGAACTTAAATTTAAATTTCTTGGCAACCACGGTTATATAAATACAGGTAAATTTTTTAAAGGTCACTTATTGGAGAATGACCAGAACTTACAAATTACAGCAAAAGACAATAATACTTATGTTCTTGAGTGTGAAAATAAATTTCAAAAGAAAGACTGGAATAGCAATACAAAAAGTATAAATAAAACATTCAACAGTCTGTCAGAAATTTGAAGATGGCATCCAGCAGATAGTTATTCAAACCAAAAAATGTGGTGAACAGCTTCCCTTAGTAGATCACAACATTGCACCTAGACAAAGAGCTCTTCACTTCTTTGTTTGTGGTACACAAAACAAAGTAATTTTCAACCATGTAGAGGCCATGTAATAAACTGATAATTCAAATCATGTGTGTTTATGCTCCAAAAAGAATTCCACTGTATCTTTACCTGGATTTCAACCCACAATATCAGGTACAGGAAGTAGTTTTTTTGAAATATTCCTTAGTGCTGCTTTTTTATCTTTATTGAAAATTTTAAGTTATTTTATTTTTCAGTAAATCATCATAATTTAATACATTATTGACAATATTATATTGCCCAAATTTTATTAGGAGAAAATATTCTCTAGCTCTAACCACAAGGTCAATAGTGTAATGTGAAAATTAAACAAGTCCCAGCAAATGGTTTGGGGCTTTAAGAAATACAGAACCTGTGTTGAAAAAACCTACAAGTGCACTTCTTTTCATTGTATGCCTGGGACTTTCCAGGAGCTACTTCTCATAACTAATCATTTTTATAAATAACTTATGTATAAAAGGAGATAGGAAAAAATTTGTTCAGAATCATCACAGGCACAAGGCAACTGAAGGTGATCTTCATTAACAACGTGGGTTCTATCTATTCAGCGTTGTTTCGGTGTCATTTTGCTGTACGATAAAGAAGCCACTTTGCATTGACTCTGGCCATATATCCACAGGAAAACTAAACTATTTCCTTTTTAGTCCTGGAAGCAACTGAGCTCCACTGTCCTTGTCAGGGAGCACAAACTGCAGGGCAGCTTTGCAAAGAATTACTAGTTGGCAGCAGAGGAAATTCTGTCAGGAGAAGCTGGAGGCAAGAGTAGAAAATGTGACATCACAGAGAATCACAGAACTGGAGAATGAACTAGGTTGGAAAAGACCTTTCGGAGCACCAAGTCCAACCTATGACCTAACAATTCCTCATCAACTAAACCATGGCACTGAGTGGCGCATCCAGCCTTCTTTCAAACATGTCCAGGGATGGTGACTCCATCACCTCTCTGGGCAATCGGGGAAATGAAAGCAAGAGTTTTACTTCATCTGTAGAGCAGTTCAGGCATCTGGGTGCATGCAAGACTGAGAAATGACAATCATGGCCCTGCAACTCTTGGTGTAGGGCACAGAACAGTCACACAGTCTCTTTGTGTTAACAGCCTGGAAATGTGGTTAGCAGTCTCCAGAGAGTCATGCCAGCTGCTTTGTTTCTTTACAAGGACTCTGCTATATCCCCTGGAAGACTGTAGCAAACTGTGTACTGATAGAAATATCTTGAGGTGCCTAGTACTGTGTGGACAGTTCACCTTCCTTTTTGAGTTTGATAGAAAGACATATTTTCTGATATTATTTCTGCAGACCCTGCTGGAAATAGAAATGCTCTCTCAGGTTGCACTCTTACCTAAAGCCTTGTGAAGGCACATAAGTGTATCAAGAATTAGAAAAAGTAGATTCTGCCTTTTTTTCATGATTCCAAAAGGTCTCTTTAGAAAGGCAACTACACAGAAATCACCTGAAAATTCATGAACATGTGGAACTCCCTAGAAGTGAAAAATCTATAACCATTCTCTGAAAGTTGCTCTGCGGGAAAGGAGGGACAAGTTGAACCCAGAAGAATGTGGCCAGAGAATTTCCCAGTGCTTCACCTTGCAGGAGCATTTAGGCAATTTGATAACAGAAGAGTTTGTGCACAATGACATTCAGCTGTAAAACTGTGCTCTGGAGAGTGAGCTGATATTCACCACTACACTGGAACTCTTCCATAAGAAAGGCAACTTGTAGATGCCATGCTGTGAGTAGACAATGTTTTAAAACTGTAGTTTCTATATCAGCTTGCAACATTTTAACCAAATGTCTTCAGGAACAACATGGATATGAATGTTCTGTGTTACTTTATGGAATGGATTACTCTCACTGGCATTTTTTGCAAACATTAGAAGTACTGAAAATAACTTCTCTAATTGAGTTTATCAGACCTTTTTATGAAGACTCAGACATGCACATACTCAATGTTTTTTATTGACTATATAGAAAATTATTTATAGCAAGATGTTATTATATATCTAAATGCGTATTAGGAACAAACCAAAAATTACTGACACCTATTGTATGCTTCAAAACACAGATAATAAGAAACAGCATGCAAATGATTTTAATGTAGCTCTGACTATTTTGATAGAGACCTAGAAAGAGTAACACAATGACACTGTAAGAGCAGTATACTCCTAAGTTGTTGTGCTTTATTTAATCAAAGCTAAACTATAAAGAAGGAAATAGAAATAAGTACAGATGAAAAAGACATACAGGATGTGTTCAAATACAAATAAGAGCAATAAAATATAAAACTTGCAATGAAAACCAAAAAACCTTTATTTGTTAAACTGTTACTTTAACTACATTATTAGATTAAAAGCTCAGAGTTTTAATGGATGAAAAATGGGGAACAAAGTCAGGTATAAAGCTTTGTTTGTTGCATTAACTGGGAATCTAACCATTTAAATTTTTAAAACAATTTCTTTTTTTTCTTTTACTGCTAGCAAGTAAACACATGGATTTCCCAATACACTAAATGTTTAATATTCCTAGAATCCTAACTCTAATAAATTTTTAATTACTTAAGGATAAATTGCCATTTAAAGAGACAACAAAATGAAAAACTTTTCATAATGAATATAAGTCAGCATCTTTCTGAATTGGGTACAATAATAAACACTGTGAGTCAGAACACCACTGTGAAAAATCTCACGTAAGTTTAAGCACTATTTTAAATAGTAGTGTTGAAAATTCAGAGAAAAGCAAAGTAAAGGTGAAGGTAGGTAATGGGCAGATACATAAATTCCAAGAGAGTGTTAGTCCATTTTCCTGAAAAGATGGATTGTATTTAGATAACAAAGATATTATTCTGTTCTACCAGAACGGGTTGTTTAGGAAGAATAAATGAGAATGAATATTGCTTATTGGATAAGCATGAGTGAAAAATTAAATACAGATGTTGTACATGTGTGTGTTTGATGACTTGATAGCGAATTGAGAAACTACTTCCAGAGTAATTCTAGCCTAGGAAGAATAAAACACTGCGAGGCATCAGCTCAGTCTTCATACATGTCCAGCAATTTCTTAACTGTGCAAAAAATTCCTAATTTCCCCTTTTGAATGCAGCATATTTGCCTGGGTAAAAGCTGTTATGCTCTGTATATGTCAAATTTTCCCACACAAGTGAATGTATCTAAATCTTGCTTTACACCAGCAAAGACACTAATAAGATAAGGACATTTCTTGAAAGCAGTGAAGTTGAAGGTCACCATTATTCCTTGCATTCCTTGCAGTTTTTCATCAATTTTGAGAGGGTTTTAATGGATTTTACTGAATTTGCTCTTTGAAATCTCTTTATGTCAGCCTCTGGCAGCCTCTGTTATATCACTGAAGAATATTTCAGCTTTAGTTGCTGCAGTATAGTCAAACATAGCATATATTTTTTTCTGTATAATACTGTGTAACTTCATGTTTTTATTACATTCCACAGTTCATTTCAGTCCTTCTTCCCAACTATGCATTAGTGGTCATGTCAGTAGAGAAGGTTCTCATTTCCATTTAGAAATCAGCATGGGCTTAGTAAAATAAGAAATGACTTGAGGAGTTAACTGCTATCACTGAATGTGCATTGAAAGATGAACCTAAAAGACAAAGATTCAGACACACAATGTTCCATCTGCAAGAGCCAAATCCTGTTCCCATTTACACCTGTTGAAATGTTGCCATTGAGATGGCTGGAAAAAAATAATAATACTCAAGGAGTAATTTGTTTTGTTAGAAGCCTTATTTTTCTATGCAGAGATTTTAAATTGTTGCCCCTTCTTAAACTGAACCATTGTAATTGTGGGCAGGTTTTATTCATTTTAATATTGCCTTTTAAACTAAGCTAAAACCTGGCCCAATCCTGTTTATTATGAGGGTTGAATATTTTATGTTGTTGAAATAGTTGTAGAAGTGAAATCAGAAGCAGAATGTGAAGTTATGCAACTATTTTAATACAGACAATTTCGGTACATTTTGGTCCCTGGAATTTTTAATAAGATTTTAATATGGTGTTTGGTTTCTTGTTACCATGATTTGCGCAGAGCCTGTCCTATTGATTGCCTCTAGATCAAAATAAAATCCTTTGAAATTAGCATCTTTCATTAACTCTTCCTGGAAATTGTCACATGGTTTTTCCTCAGATAAGGCAGAGAAAATGCAGTAAATCTAAACTTTTTTATTTTTCATTTAATAATAAATTTCCTTTCATTTGAAAACGAAGGCATGATGATAAAATTAAGTAACTGTGGAGAGGCAAAATGAGTTTCTGGGGCCAGAATATTTGCTAGTCCAGAAATTATTTTTTATATTTTTCATTTTTCATCCCAAAAAGTCAGCCAGCAAGGTATTTATTCAAATTATAATCTGTATGTTTGTTTATTTGTTTTTGATTAGTTTGAAATATATTTGGGAATCCATTATTCAAGCAAACCCATCTGAAGTTGCTGCTTTTTGATTTCCTTTTTGATGGCCATGCAGTTAAAGGAGTTCTGTTCCTTTATAACAGATAATTTTAAAACATAAATCAATTTTCTAGTCTATTTCATAAGCGGTGGTTAGTGTACTCCTCAGGATGGTGGTGGTTAGTATTTCCTCAGAAATAAGGACGAACAAAATCCCTAAGAAATACGCAAAAATTATTTGAGTAGAACTGAAAATTTCCAATTTATACTTCTGTTAATATAAAAACTGAGGAACAAAGTGTACAAAATGAAGAGAGAGTATTTCCACTGGATTCCAATGGATCCACTCGGTTAGCACTCTTTCAACCAGCTCTGAGTTATTAATTGCAAATTACAAGCCCACTTGTGGCAGTGATATTTTTCTGTCTTCTCTGCTGGGGTTATTAGCGCTTCTATGCCAATAGTGATTGTTACATAGAATATCACTAAGCAGGATCTGGCAAAACAAATGAGGGAGAAATTTTTCACATCCACAAAAGATAGACAAGTGCTAAGGAGAGCACCAGGGATGGATTATGTTCCTTTCAGCTTAACCACCAGAACGGCTCAGGCAGAAAAATCTCACAAGAAAGGTCTCAGCTTTTCCTCCTGATAGGCTCCCTTGCCATCTAGAGACAGGCTACTTTAAAGATTTAGATGGAAAGGTACTGCTGTTTACAAAGCGTCAGGAGATGCTGCAGCAGACAAGAGGCATAACATTTTCTGAGGAAATGACTGAGATGTGGGTGAAAACAGGACAAATACTGTGTGAAATGTTATTAGTATATATAAAGTTTAAAATATGTAAAAGGATTTTTAAGAGTAAAGTATCAATGAGAAAAGTCAGAAAGAAGGGGGGAGATGTTTTCTTAGCAGTGCTTTTGTCATTCCAACTCTAAATAAGCAATTCTTCTACTCATAATCCTTTTATGATGAAAATGTGAAATATACCTCTGCAGAAGTGATCTAAAGAGAAGTTGTTTTAAGAGTACACTAGCTGCATAGATTGACATTCACATTGCTGTATTTTCTTCACTCATGTATTTTAAGCCTGTATGGATGACAGAAGGATGTAACAGAGCTAAAAGATGAATAAATTATCTGAAGGTAGTTATGAGGCTATTTATTATCACCTGCTCTCACATCTGTAAACAGATGTGGGTTATTTCCTGTATTTTTCCATGGTGTTAGGAAAGTTTTCTACACACACTATCTTGTCAGATATGGATGAGCTTGTGAAAGGTGACAAGGCATTGATGCTCCCCTTATACTTTGCAATAATCTTTTATGTTTAAAGTTTGGGAGGTCACCAGCTTATAAACGTCCTAGCAATAGCATCTGCAGCTGCGGTGAGGATGGAACTAAAAAAATTGATACAGAAGAGAAAAGTGGATCTAGAGGACAAACTGGAGTCTGACAGTTTCATGCAGCTTTGCTGGACAGATCTGGAGGGTTTTTTAATATATTTGATTTCTTTATTGTTTTTCAAAGATTCAAGATGCTGGGCAAGCTCTTTATGCTAGAGGAAAACCTCTGGCTTTCTCTTTTCCTACAGGATAAGTTTAGACCACGGGTCAGAGTAATATAGCTTCCTTCAGGTTAATGGGTTTGCTGTTTTGTTTTATTGGTTTTTTTTTCTCTTACTCATTGATACTCCTTGTGTAATTCTGGTCTCATAAGCACACTGACATTTGTTAAACAATAATGAACAAGAAAAGGTGAATTCTACATCTCTTTGGTATTTTCAGGATAACTGCAAAGATAATTCCACAGATTTTTTACTGTATCAGCCTCTTTGACAGATAAGGAAGCTCATTCAATAAGGAAGCTGTTGTTGTCTGAATGTCCAGTTTCTTTGAAACTATTCCCTTATTCCACACTAAGACCCATCCAGGTAAGAACAAGGCTGTTAATACAACAAACAGGTGTATGTAGCCACCCCTATAACTTGACAGCAGAGTCTAGATTGCTCTAAGAAACCCAATCTAGTTAGAGGTGTGCCTACCCATGATGAGGGCTTGGACTGGGTGACCTTTAAAGTTCCTTCCAACCCTGTGATTCCATTTTGTGATTCTCTCCCTTGCATTTGGGCACTGACTAAAATCACCTCTTCTCAAAGCTGATTCACTTTGGAATGAGTATCATGATGCCCCCTTGACAGAGGATGAGGATTGTAACAGCAGTACACTGACCTTCAGCTCCAGTAAAAAAAAAAAAGCGAAAAGGCAAGTTTTGCTTGGTAAGAAACAGGCTAAGCTAACAGGTCTAGCTACTCCCTTTCAGATGAGAGTTTAAACTCAAATAAAAGATAACATAGAATGCGGTTGAATTAAAGGGAAGGATGGGAAAAGAGATATTTTGTGTGTCCCCGAGGACACATAGGATTAAGGAGATCTTTTCTTAGCATCCCATATATAGATAAAAGCCTTAATCCTTTTTACAGTCCTGAAAGGTAAGTCTTTTACCTTTCTTCAGGACTCTACCAGCTCTCCTGCATCTGGTCCAGTATTAGGTCACTCATTGATTTTTAGGTGATTTTTTATGTTTATACAAACATGGTATAGTATGATGCCAGAGAAGCAATTAGCCTTCAGCAAGACAGTTACTTGCTTCAATATTTGAGAGGATAGTCTTCTAATACAACTAAACCTATTTACTCTCAGGCACTCAGCTTCAGTTCCATTAATTTCAGTTTACTGTGACACTCTATAATTTATTCTTCCCAAGATTTACATGCATCTGCACTACCATTAGTTGTATTTGTTGTGCTATTAGCTTTAAACTTTTATAAATATCATGGAGATGGCAAATGAAGTGTCAAGGAAAGTGGATGATGTATGAAAGAGTATTAATATCTGTCTGGAAAGATGCACCAAATTTCTTCAGGGAATACATCAGCTCCCATAAGATAACTATTAAAGTTATCTTGGGTTTTGAGGCTTATTCCTGAAGTGTATTGATTCTTTATAATGTTGGTAGTTCTTTAGGTATAAAAATTGATATTACCACGAGAGTTGTAACTCGTGTGTCTCTGGTGCTTCCATCTAAATTTTGTGTAAATTAAAGACACCAGAACACCTAGTTATCACCCTCTAAGAGTTTCAGTGAAGCTTCTCTGTTAGAAAGAAATTACTTTTCTTCCCTATGGGTGAGACCATCCTTTACGGTGTGATTCTCAAAATACAGAAAATTATATGTGGATTGCCTTGTGTGAAAGTGCCAAATAACACAAAAGGTGATATCTCCCAGTTCTTTGTAATAAGTAAGACCGTGCACCCACCTACCCCTGTCTTTTTTTTTTTGTCTTTTTTTTTTTTTTCTGTGTCACTAGAACAAAAGAGTGTGAAATGGGAGAAAAGATAAAATGAGATCAAGAAATCTTTAATATTAAAAATAATGTCCTTAAGAATTATTAGGAAAGTTGTGTAGCTATTAGCTTGTTTTCTTGCACAGACTAGAAATTTAATTAGAATCTGGGTCCAGCATTCCTGATGTAAAAAACATAGTTACAATTCTGCTAGCCCCAGGAAAAAAGTGTAATCTGTTTTCTTTTTTATTTTGCTATGTACACCTGACTTGCTCTTTTGAAATTTGGTTGGCTTCATACTGAAATCCCAATGAAACAAGAAAAGCAGTTAACAAGAAAAGTTAAGCAAAAGTGCTGACTTATCAACGCATTTTTGAATATTTAAAAATATAGAATGAGCTTTCAACCTGCCTGTGTAGGTACATGAGCATCTTTCATACAAAAGGACTCTTGTTGATTCAAATCTCAAGTTCTTGTTCACACTTAGTTGTGTAATGTTTTTGGATTTCTGCAAAGCTTTTGATACTGTCTCTCCCAGGACCCTTCTGGGCAAAAAGTCCAGCCCACAGCTGGACAAACACATTGTGACATGGCTGAGAACACAGGCACAAGGGATTACAGTGAATGGGCTGACAACAGGTTTGAGACCTGTCACTAGTGGGTTCTGCCATCCTTGGTCCTCTGCTCTTCAAAATTACTTGGATGCAGGAGTCGAAGGAATACTAAGCAAATTTTCCAAAAACACTGCACTAGAAGGAGTTTTCAAGCCCTTAGAAGGAAGGGAGTCTCTGCAGAGAGACCTTGATAAATTAGAGAGTTGGGCAGTCATCAATCATATGAAGTTCAACAAAGGGAAAATGCTGGATTCCGCATCTGGAATGGGGTAATCCTGAATGTAGAGAGGGAATGAGATGCTGGAAAGCAGTGCCATAGAAAGGGACCTAGGGATCCAAGCTGAACGTGAGCCAGCAGTGCCCTGGCAGCCAGAAGGGCCACCCATGTCCTGGAGAACATCAGGCACAGCATCAGAGCCGGGCAAGGGAGGGGATTGTCCTGCTCTGCTCTGCACTGGGGGCAGCTTCACCTCGAGTGCTGGGGGCAGTTCTGCGTGCCACAACAATAAAAAAAAAAGAACATTAATCTGTTAGATAGCACTCAGAGGAGGGCAATCAAGATGCTGAAGGGCCTTGAGGTGAAGCCTGATGAGGAGCAGCTGAGGCCACTTGGTATGCTCAGCCTGGAGGAGACTGGGGGGAGACTTCATTGCAGTTACAACTTCCTTGAAGGGAAGAGAAGGACAGGCACTGATCTCTTCTCTGTGATGACAGTGACATGGCTTGAGTTCAGCCTGACAGAGTTCAAGAAGTGCTTGGACAATGCTCTCGAACACATGGTGTGACTCTAGAGATGTGCTGTGTGGGGCCAGGAGTTGGACTCTATGATCATTGTGGGTCCTTTCCACAACTAATTCTCTGTTTCTGTGTCTCTAGGTAAAAATTAAACTACAACCTGTTTTATGCATAATTTAAATAATGAAAATTTCAATTTTGTTTTTTAATTCTCTTAAAAAACCTCCTATGTTTAGCTGCCTTTTTGCACCATTTTACACAAACTGGTGAAGGGTATTTCTTTTCGTATCATAATCTAAGAGACTGGCATCTGCGACCCAACACATAACTGCATAACAAAGGTTTGGAGAAATTTGGGCATCTGCAAATTAAGGCCTGTATCTTCTCAGACACACTAAGTGACAGTGTAATTATTGGACAGTGCTGGCAATTGTTGTTCAGGCTTGAACCTCCTTCCTAGCAGACTGTATCAGAGGGATTCTTGCCATTGAGGGGAATAATATCAAGTTTTGGTCCTCTTTCCTCTGCAAAGCAGCAATAATGTGTTTGATTTTGGTACTTAAAGGAGGTTAACATATTTGTGGATTCTGATAAGTTTCTTATTTACTAACAATTTAGACAATCTGATAATTTTTTTTTATTATAGAAACTAGTTATCATTTTTAAAAGCGAGCAAATTTCATTCCTGAAGCATGATTGTGAAATATTGTCCTGTATATTAATAGTCAAAACAGAAGATTCCATTTGGTTCTTTGAACTTGCAGTTGTAGGCAAGTTTGATCATAATTTTCCGGACAGTATGGCAATAATCTGAAATAAAGGATCATGGACAGTGAAATGGTGCCAATGTAGATAATTAATGTTTTAAGAGTTCATCAAGACAAGGGTAATTTGATCTCAGTGGTCATCTGCTCATTTAATCTCTTTGTTTGGTGAAAAGAAATAACCTTAAGGGTAAGAAATGGTTATTTAAAACACCTTAATTTTTGGTACATTATATGTATAACCTTTGCCTGACTGCAGATATATAAAACTTCATGAAGATCACAGCTGTGCTTGGAGAGGGTCCCAAAAAGAGGATCAGACCTGTTTTGTATCTCAGAGATTATGATGTCTTTGGATCCTTTTCTGGGCAGTCCTGTAGATATTAATGCATGGAAAAGGGAAGGCGAGCAAAAGAGAAGGGTTGTGATTAATACATAGCATTGTTTTTTAGTGTTCAAAATGCACTTATGTTTTTGAGCTTACAGGACTTAAAAATTTACCAGTTGAATGAAATTTAAACCTATTTTAGGAGTTTATTATCTGTTACTAAAGGTCACAACAAAACTCTATGCTTTTCTCTTTTTTTCATTTCAGCTCATAACTAATATATTTGATGCTAACTTTACTTTTTAGCATTGTGGAATACTTGTAGTACTAACAGGAATATCACTACACCAGCATCAATGATCTTTACTACTTACCACTTAGTATTTTATTCTTGTCAATAGAGTGATTTTTTTTTAAATAATTTTTTTCTCTCACAGAAATTATGTGGTTATAATTAAGGGTTCAACTGGGACCTAACAGAGAATATCACTCTGAGAAAAAAATGAGCAAACACACATTTGAATGACACGGTCTTGTGCTTTAGTTTTATGTATCTTTTAATAGTTACATAACAATGAAAGGAGGAGGGTGACTGTTTGCAGTGAGCTGTCTACAGCTATCACTTCTTTTGGGAAACAGGAGGATTTCAGGCTTTATGTAATGTCCAAAAAAGTATCCTTCAATGAAATAGCACCATCATCACAAACTGTCGGTTTATACATTCTCCTTCCTTGGCTTCCTTCCAGCAAAGCTCATTTAAAATATGCTGGCTGGAGCCAAAATGGATCATGCAATTTTCTAATATGCATTTCCTCATGAAAAATAATGTGGTACATCAACTCTTATACAACTTTAAGTTAGGTTGAAGGTAAACAAGGTTTATATTTTTCTGTGGGATTGAAAAATAGTGGGAGAATGAAATTCCGATGTGCTGTGGGGTAATGCAGTTGCACAGAACATGAAAACAAGAAAAGATTAATTACTAAAACCGAAATTAAAGATGCCATTCTCTGAAAATTGGAAGTAGTATAGAGCTGACTGTCTTCACTGTAGTACAACTGATGTGTCCTGGAGTGATAACCTTGCCTCTGCACGTTTAATGACACTGCTAGTCACAATAAAAGAGTCCATTCACCAAAAGTTTCCAGGTTGAGCATTTTGCCGATGGCAAAACTGACCACCTTGTTCCTTTTTGCTGGGATCACAGGTCAGGGGATTTTCTCTTCTGAAAGTTTCTTTGTGGCCATAGCTGTGTCTCAGGTACTGTAATGTCTTGACCTCTGTCAAAAAGACTTGAGGCTGAACCTGTGCTTATGCCTGTAAGCTTCATGGGTGTCTTGAGGGAATCTGAGAAGCAGCTGGACTACAGGCAGGCAGGTCCTTGGGGCATGTGAACCTTTGTATTCAAGAGATGAAGATATAACCTGCTTAAACAAGGCATTTCCTATAACGGAGTTGATACGAAGTTAGCAAATGTATTCACATATAGAAATATACCAGCTATTTAAAACAAATAAAACAATAAATAAATAAATAATAGTTCCTATTTTCATTCCTCTAAGAAAAACCTAAATATAGTAGCATCTTTTTTAGTCTTAATGTTACTCATTTTGTGTTGTTTGATGAAAGTGAGGCAATTTTCACAGCTAAAGAGCAGTCATTGATACACATTTAATAGTTGTGTCAAACATAAGTTTCTTATTTTTCTACACAATAATCTTCTTTTGATATGTGCTGGACATAATATAATCTGGTTTAACAACAAGTCCAGCTATTAAATCCACATGAGTTTTCACAAATAGAAGAAATTATACAAGGGCTGCAGAAAACTGTGCCCATTTATTCATTAATTCATTCCTCCATCCATGCTTATTTTGTGTTCGGTAGTACTCCTGAGGTTCTTTTCCTGTGTGTGACTTGTTAAGCACTGTAGCAATTCAGCTTTAAAAGGAATCACCATAACATTTGTTGTTTTCTTCTTATGAGAAAGTTGTACAAAAGTGTATTTCTGCCCTACTTACTTCATTTAAGAGCTGCAAAACTTGGCCTGATTGCGTAAACAAGGATGACTATGGGGCTGTTCAAACCTGAACATTCAAAACCTGTGATACCTTCCAGCAGATAAAATTTTATCAATCTTATTTACTGGTGTAGTAGGGCTGCGTTAGAGCCACATACATACATGGATACTGTGCTGCTATATGAATAAAAATCTCAGTTTCTTTTTATAGGGACCCAAAATTCTCAAGCAAGACAAAATTACCATGGTTGAGACTTTTAAAATACACTAACCTGTAAAGCTATGAGAGCTGACAACACTGCAGCTACCTTACAGTAGGAAAACAAGCTCCAGTGTTTTAGAGGACTTAAATTTTTATTACACCTGAAAAATTATGTACAGACAAACTTTCATAAAACCTTTCATATAAGGTTCCTCCAGGGAGAGGGGTAAAGAGATGCTCTGCATGCTGTTTTGGATTAAATGGAGCATTGTTGGTCACAGGAGTTCCAGACTGTGTTATGTTCTTCATTGCATTTCTAAAGCATGGAGTGCAATTGCAGCAGTACCCTGGTCTCTGCTAGTATTGCAAATGTTTCTTGCACAATTTATATCTTTCACTATTTCATATGTGTCCATGCTCCTACTCACAGACCCCTTGTTAAAGAAAATGTAGCCAACCTAAATCTAGCTGCTGTAATAACTTCATGTTAGCTGCCCACCACTCCCAGTATCCCCTTTCACATGTGTGAAACAGCTGAGTTTTCACAGCCAAAGAAGGCCAGTGTACAGGCTTGTAAAAACATTGTGCAAGCCAGTCCTTAGAAGATGTACGTTATTTTTGGCATTGTCTACAAAGTACTGTTTGGGAGAGACATTGGCGAATAAATGCCTAATAGGAATTGTCAAAGTTGTGTCAATATGTGATATAGATGGCAGCATCCTGGTACCTTGGTATAATGGAGGTTCTCCTCTGCTTAATCCAGCGCTGGCCTGGGCAAACCCAGTGAAGTGGACAGGAGCTGACTTTCTTGGGTTTATGCTCTTGTCATCTTGCCAGGAGCAACCAGTCATAACATTTGGTTGTGATCTGAATTC